>JANEYF010001790.1:0-22772 GCA_029963845.1 Rhamnusium bicolor
ATATTTAAATGTGCAGTTACTAACAACCTCACATAAGCATTTGTATGATTTCAATTTTCCCCCTCGTACTTTGACGGTCTATTCCTTTCTTCTTTGAGGATTCTGTGGGAAATCTTTCATTTTCATTGACTGTTTTTTCATTATTGTATAATACACAGCACAGCAGCACGGTATCTTTAATTACTAACACCGTGCACTGACTAATATTATACAAACTAAAAACTATGCGAGTTCTGCTATTATGTATTCAAATCTACACTGAACGATTTCTAAACATTAATTGTTAATGTTAACAATATTCCATACCTTCTAACTACTTATTCAAAATAAACAACAACCCTTCAGTGCAAATTAACTCCCAGACAAACTAAATGTAAATAAACCATGAAATCGACAAATATAGACGTCGCGTACCATGTGACTGTCAGTGAGCCAATAAAGAAAACGACATACCTATGAATAGATTCTTTAATTGTATAAACACAACAAATCATGAGTAAGCCGTAAATTTAATGCAAGCATTTACGAAATAGAATGTGCTACATCACCTGTAGAGGAATCTGTAAATATTATCCGAAATGAGCACCACTAAGCGGCTTTAATAACCGCCAGTTTTGTTGTTAAAAATAAATTACACTGTGTATGAATTAAAAATGATTTAAAATTTACGCCTATCGAGATTTTCCATGTAGGAAACCTATCAAGCAAATGTATCGACCAAATCGTTCAAACCTGAATGCTAACCACAGAGAAAAAGTAAAAGTTTATAATTTTAAATCTAGAAGTGAATATTTTTTTGACAAAAGAGGTTTATGAAACGTTAAAATAATCGGGTTATGTATTTAATCGTTTCCACAAACGATTGAAAGGCTGTTCCCTATTCCATGTATCGCCCTGCACCAGCCGTTGAAAAAATAACAACTTCGACATTAAGGAAAAAACATGGAAACACAAAAAATAAAAAATAAAATTAAGTTTGTTAAAAATAATAGAAAAAATTTTAAAAATAATTTTAGAAGAGGGAGGAAAGAAAGTTCCCATATAAAATACAATAGTAAAATTGTTCTAAAAAACTAAAAGTTTTATATTATTTTGTAAAGTGGGATACGTAAATTATTTTATTTACAATTAAAAATATATAAGAAGGGAGTATTTTAGTTGTCAATATATTTTTCATCTGTTTTTCAAACTAAAACCTCTTGCGCAGGCGTAATAGCTAACAATTTATTTTATTTCACAACTCATACAAAAAATAAATACCCCTTAATATAATGTTTAGCAATTATCCGACAATCACATAAAGTTCATCCTCCTTATTGTAAGTAAAAGACTACCCCAAACAAGGTTGCAGTTGCTGCATTATGCCGCAACAATGGATCTAAATTAGCTATTACTGTTATAAAAATTACGTTGAATTTAATTTTTCGTTTCATAAAAGTTTGTCAAAAGAATTTGCAACATGTAGTATACAGAAATTACAAAAGAAATGTTGGGAATCACTAATTGAAATTTAAATACATCTTTAAAGTAGGAGATAAATATAATAAGGCGATGATATAAATTGTAAATCCAGAAGTTGGTAGAAATCACAACCATTACAATTACTTTCTCATCCTCACAGATAGATAAAGTATTAGAGTCATAAGAATAATCAAATGCCAGATTATGGTGAAATGGACGTTAAAACAAAAAAATTGCTCCAAATTCACAGTGGGTCCGATTACATCATTTTTGGCCAAAAGTAAAATAAATCTATATTTACGATTTTTTGGAATCAGATAAAGGACAAAGTAATTAATAAAGAAAAAAGCCTATATTTTAAGAGGAAAGGGGGTATTAACGCTTTACCTTCCTCAGTTGTATTTTACATCCGTATGAACGAAGACGTGTTTCAGCGTACAGTTGTGTAGTGAATTTTCCGTATTTTTTTACGTGTGATATATTGTTTTTTGGGCTTTAATTTGAAAAAACAGTTATATCTGATATAGAACAAGGTAAGGACTATAATATATAAGTCATATCATTTGTTTCTTATACGGTGTGTGAGATAGGGCATATTATCTGCGAAGCTGCTTTAGCAGCTGAAACTAGATAACTAGATAACTTTAAATTCCTTTTTACACTTTTTTTGCTGCAATTTGCTATGCTGATTTTTTTCCTTCAAATTAGCCTGAAGCATGGACTATATATCTTGTAAATTGTAGCTGCCGGTATTTGCGACATTCTGAATAATAGCATTTTGAGCATGTTCGTGTAGGTAAAAAGCACATAATCCTGGAAGACTAAATCGATTTATTTCAAGATATCGCGCATCGTTAACTAATATTAATTTTAAATGCATATATTGCTCTCGATATACCTCAGCATTCTTTAGATTGCCGCCCAAGTCTACATAAGAAAATCAGTCACTTCCTTGATTGTTTTTCTTAAAATTGTAATTTAAATATAATCACTCATCTCCTCCCTCTCTCCTCTTCTGTCACTTCTACACCACCAACGTATTACCGATTGTTTTTGATATTCCCGATGTACTAATTATATTTTTCTCACTTCTAGGTTCTGAAGCTAATGTTCCAAATTACAAGCTGAAGTGAATTGATCTATTCGAAATTTGGAAGGAAAAATATAATAAAAGTGCAAGTGAAAAATGTCAACATGTATAAAATGTTCTATTGATGGAATTGACATAAGAAAATTTGCCTGAAGAATATTTGCTCAAAGTACGACGAACTATCTCAGACTATTGTCACAAATTGTCGATAAGATGGAGACATGTATTTTGCATTTTTAGGTTTTTCTGTACCATTTGATTCATTTCAAGTTTCTGAATATATTACATTACATTGATATTTCTTTTGTACTATTTTCAAATTACTAAAAGTCATATTTCGACAGGAATGCTGTATTTATGTTTACTCTGTGAGAACCGCTATATTTTATGCAAATCCAGTTATTGCGTAACTATTTTCCATTATATTTTCAGATAAAATTTTATGATTTCGAAATTTCAGGATTTTTTATTCGGTTTTACAATTTCCATCCCCTAAGTCACCCTATTTCTTTCATTATTTCGTTAATTCGGAGATCTAATTCGATCCAAACCAGAAGTTTTTAGAATTTCGATTTTAGAAAGAAAAAAGAAGAATGTGTTTAGATAGGATATTCGATACGATTTAATCAGATGATTTAGACAAAAGAGGACATAATCCTGGAATGAAAAAATCCATTTTTTCATTTTATATAGGCAAATAGTTATATAAATTTGATTCTTCATGAACTTGGTTCAGTGAAGTTAAAAGGTTTTCTACCATTATCACCAAGCTATCACTGCTTCATATACCACTCCAGCTAGAGTTTTCTTATTAGAACAAACCCATATCTTCAAAATATTTTAATTTTTTATCCTGATATCTTATACTGAAAGTATTAGCTTGTTAAGCTGCATAAATGAAGATTATTTTAATTGTTTCATCCAAGCTATATATAAATCATAATAGGAACGTACGTATGCCCTAGTGTTTTTATGATTATGTTTTAAATTAATTTTATTCTAATTTAAGGGATATAATAGTAATAAGAAATAATGAGATGCTGTATTTTCTCTTATTTATTTACTTTACGCCAAAATATAGTAATTTCAAAGAGATTTAATTTGATGTACAACAAAGGGTAGGCCGCCAATTAAGATTTTGAGGTTGTAGTGGCTGAGGGCGAGATGGTGAGATGTATCGCGATAACGAATACACCAACTTTGGCCTCTTGTCGTAACTAACAAGACGCTGTTTGCCGCATTTTCCTATCCTTTTGGTTTCTGGGATATTGTTAGAAGATGTCTGTCTATTGATGGATTTAATACAGATTTTAATCTAATGATGGAATAAACACTTAGTTACTAAACTCTTCTGGGTCATATAAACCAAAGTTTGAGAAAATTAACAAAAAATCAAATTTTCAACTTTTGTGAAAATTATACGAAACATTGCTAGATCGAGCAGAATTGTTTCCAAACTAGTTTAAAAATGATTTAGAGTAGTCAATCTATGGAGGGTATAAGTAGAAAAAGTCAGTAATAAGCGTATCTCGGAAATGTTTAGCCAATAACTGTCCTTTGTAACCTACCAAAACTCCCGTTCGCGGGGTTGGGGTTGTAAGTTCGAAAAAAATGGCTGATGGTTGGAAAAACCATTATTTTTCCTATCTATTTCATATAGCAATATTTACTATATCTTTTTTTAGCTTAAAAGTTATAGGCAAAGATGTGTCGACAAACCAGAGAGGCTCTATGCAGCGTGTAATATAAATTCTATTCATTAAATTTGATTTTATGGGCTTGACCAATTGTGACCGTGGATTTTCTTTTGCTATGGAGTTTTTGTTCAGAAGAAAATTTAAAAATATGTGAAGCATTCCGTGCAAAAAAATGAGATGTAATAAATGTAACAGTCTGGAATGTGTATCTAATTTATTAGAAAACGAAAAACAAGTCACAATGAACAAATAAATAAAAAACTAACAATAAAATATGAAATAAATCATAAAAAGATTCTCTAAATGTCTCCCTACCTCTGTTACACATTTTATGTAGCGTATTGCCGTCTATATGGTCACACACAATTCTATTTTTTCTTTTAAATCGTCCATATCTATCGTCCGGGTCTTATAAACTTTATTTTTGTGTGTCCCTCACAAAAAGAAATATAACGGTGTTAAGTCCGGCAATTTTGGTGGTCATCTTATTGGCCCGTGAGTTCCTATCCATTTGCCTTCGTAGGTTTTGTTTAAAAAGTCTTGTAAAATTCTGGCATTATGTGCAGGTGCCCCATCTTGCTGAAGCCATATATTGTTATGTTGTAACTGCACATTTTGTGTGATAAATGTCCGCCATAAAATATTTTCGGAATAATAAATAGCTTATGCTATAAATGCCCTTCGTTGTTTTTGTCTTCGTCCACGGAACAATAATTTCTACAAGATGCCATAACATTGGCCACATTTCGTCATATCTTCTTGCAAGAACAATTTTTGGCACAATGACTTTGTTTGCAATTGAAAAAAAATATATTTTAATAGATCTAAAGGCGCTGCTTTTGTATATAATCATGGTCATCTTCTTTCCACCCATACTTTAAGAGATATGTTGCTCTTCATAGTTCTCGGTAGGAGGCAACGTAGCCAAATTGAATGACGATTTTAGTCCTTGCCTTGACCCAGTTCTATTGTACAAAATAGATCTTACCTGGTTGATGTCCTTAATATTTCCTGGGGACTGATATAATTTTGAAAGAAAACTGAGTCCTGACTTCACTATTTCAGATTTCTTATCAGTTTTATTTAAAAACACCTCGGTTTCTTGACAGAATAGCTTGTTTTTCTCAGTAGAGATAGGCAACATTTTCTTGATTCACTTAACACAAAGAATGTGGTATCACACCCTGATATGGCATCCAAAAACAATATATGATCCTTGAGATGTTCCAGGTTGTGCTGTATGTCAGATATTTTGGTACTTTGTCTCCTTTTGCCACTTTGTCGTGACGAAGCATGCAAATATTTTTAATTTTAGAATTTGTGTTAATTTTCTAAAAAATCACAATGTAAAAGTAATGAGCAAGACTTTCAAACATATTCCTAAGTTAGACTAAACTGCAAAATTACCATGTTTTTTTATTTTTTTATTATAGACAAAAAATGTTTAAATAAAAACCATTTGTCCTTTCATTTCTCACAAAAATGGTATCTTGTATTTTTTCACAAAATGCATAGTTACTAAGATATCAAAAAAAAAGAAACAAACAAATCGAAGACGGGTGCAATTTTTTTTAAATTCCCCCATTTTCTTAAAATTCCAATCTTGCTGAGATCAGCTTGTTGCTGCATCACCTCTCTATATCCAGCCAGATTTACTAGGCTAATATGTTTAAGCACAGAATCAGAGAGATTCTGTGGTTTAAGTTAGAGATATAAAGTATAATGAAATCAACACATGTATTCTGAGAATGGTTAATAATAAACATTATGTTTCGAGACAAAAGCCACACATGTTAGTCTCGATTCTTTTGAGATACACACAAGTACTTCTCCATTAATAAAAGATAATATAAATGCGCAACTGTGAATACAAGTACAATGTGTTACATTATTATAAAATAAAAATAGACGATCGAGGGAACATTGTGCATGAATAAAGTGACATTTCTCTGAAAATCATTTTTAAATTGCAACTGCGACATTTTATTTGCAGCAGATGTTAGTTTTGGTCAAATAATAGCTATTTTAGATAGCGCACATATTATAAGCGATGCATTTTTATGTGAAAATATTTTATTGTTTCACGAAATATATCCACGCAATAAATTTTGAAACAGAGACGCTATGCAATTGGTATGGTTTTGCCCTAAAGCAATATATCTTGCTATTTTTCCTTATTCCCTTGAATTCGTAAAGTACACCCCTCTTCTTTTATATTTTTATGTGTTACATTTTACTATAGCAATTTATCTCGAAAACAAATGTTCACCACTTTCAATTTCACGGGTCATTGTAAGAATCGCATAAAACAAATTTATAAATTTTACTGGTTAAATTCAACTTTGTTTTGTCTGCTAGAAGGCTTTTAATTGCCATTAAACAAACAACAAATTTCCACCCAAACAAATGTTGTTTCCCCAGTTTAAAGTAAGTTTTTTTTTCATTTCTTCACATTTTAACTAAGTTAGTAAATTTCAATAATAACAAAAATTTTTAAAACAACAAATAACTATAAATCCACTTTTTCAGTTTCTGATCAAGTCGCAGCAACAAGATACAATAATTATAACATCGTATCTTAAAAAAAGTTTCTTTTTAGAAGAACGTTTTAAAAATGTTATTGCAGTTTTGGTAGTAAATGTTATCGAATTTATGTTCCTTTTATTGGTTTATACACAATATACAGGGTATTTCCTTTTTTTGAGCAGGACTTCACCAGCGTATAGAGGAGGAGCAAGATCATTTAAAGCAAAATATTCTCAATAAACATATGCTCCGTTTTCGAGATACAGAATGTTGAAGTTTCTAGAAAAAAAACAATTTTCACAACAATTTAATGACGTAAAAACCTTTGTGCTTCAATTAAATTCTAGTGACTCACAAGCCATCTCTGATGCTCACCAATTATTTAACAATCAAGATATTGAGGATGATATACATATATATGTATATGTAGCATCTATAACGTAGTATTAGACGGTATACACAAATTAGATAGTTCCTTCTTGTGCTTAGCATACTCTCTTGGTCTATTTGATGGTGTACAAACTAAGAGTCACTTGTACTAATATTTTAATAAACTTTTGCCATA
Source organism: Rhamnusium bicolor (assembly GCA_029963845.1). Lineage (NCBI taxonomy): Eukaryota > Metazoa > Arthropoda > Insecta > Coleoptera > Cerambycidae > Rhamnusium > Rhamnusium bicolor. The sequence continues at coordinate 7,340 of JANEYF010001790.1, forward strand.
GATTAAACAAAGTTAATTAGAGAACACTTGTTGAAAAAACTTTCAAAAATACAGAACAATTTTTTAAGGATTATAGTAACTTAATAGTGATTAGAGCAGATGCAGATAACTCAACAGTAATTATAAAAAGCGAAGAATACCGATAAAAAATGAATGAAGTCCTAGAAGGCGAAAATATTTATAAAAAAGCAAACAAGAATCCAACTGATCAAATACAACAAAAAATAATGCTTTTGCAAACAGATTATTAGACAACAATCATATTGATCGTATATTTTATTGAAAAATTACAACATATAACGCAATCCCTCCTAAAATATAGTTTGTCCAAAAATACACAAAGTAAATAGACTAAGGGTCTATTTACTTTGTATACTTTTGTCTCCTAAAATAGTACAGTTTGCCCAAAAATACACAAAGTAAATAGACTAAGGGTCTATTTACTTTGTGTATTTCTGGGCAAACTGTATATTTTAGGAGGGGCTAATTGTTTCGTGTATATCGTCTCCAACACATGAGTTGATACAAATTATTTCCAGCATTTTAGCAATCGTAATTCCGAATTTAAATACAACTTAAAGAACTTGTTTGAATTGGTAGAAAGAATCAGACATATAAAGATTTCTAATGATTATATTTAGGTCTCACTAGATGTGATCTCCTTATTCACAAACATGTCAAAAGAATTAGTTCTAACAGTTGCAGGAAAAGCTGGGAATCCATCTCCAACTACACATCGACTATCTATTTTTATATAAATAAGAACGTTTTTATTTGATTCTAGATATTTTTCATACGACAATCAAATTTTTCACCAGATATTTGGTTCTGCCATGGGAAATCTTTGCTCTGCTACACTTTCTGCACTGATTATGAATGAGTGAGTATTTTACCTAAATTCCCCTTCTATGTTCCTTTTCTGTTCTGCTATGTAGATGATCTCTTGACAGCTATTCACAAAGAGAGCTCAAATATTGTCCTAGACACATTCAACGCATTCTCTACTAATTTACAATTTACCATAGAACATAAAATAAACAAAGGGATTCCTTTCCTAGATAACAAGAAACTTACTTTCAATTGATCGGTACCAAAAACCTACAAACTCCGGAAGAATTATTAACTTTTTATCGCAGCATCCATTAAAACAGATTAAGCCCTTAAACATAGCGTACTGACACTTAGTGATCCTTATTTTCATGATAAGAATTTTGATAATATTAAAACTATTGCTATTAACAACAATTGCCCCAAAAATATAATCACCAATGTATTATTTTCACACCAATCAAATATTGCATCCAAAAGTAGCATTAACTCCGATATTAAATTTTACAAAATACCAAATATTGATGGTTTAAATCATAAATTAAAAAAAAGTGTTACAAAATGGCAACTCAAAATTAATATTTTATTCTTTAAAAACAGTCCATTCTTTATTTACATATCTTAAAAATCAAACTCCACTGCTCGATAGATCTAATGAAGTTAATTGTTTAGGATGTCCTGGATGCTACATAGGACAAACAAAGCAAAAACTGAGAAATCGGATCTCTAAATATAGAAATGATTGTAAAATAAAGAGCGCGGATAAGACCAACAAATCTGCTCATGCTACTTACTCATTTGGTTACCACTGGTCACCATTTCGATTTTAATAATGTCATTATTTTAGACTATGAAATAAAACTTAATAAAAACATAACTGTAGAGATGCTATATATAAAAAAAATACGAAAACTGCATAAATTTAAAACAGACATTAATAACTTAAGCATAATATTGAACAATCTCATTAAATTTAATTTTAACAATAATTAAGTAATAGTAGTGCTACTAGTAATAAATCATTAATAATTTGGACCATTGTATATAATAGGTCCACATTCAGTTTTAATTATTTAGAAACAAGTAGTATGTAGAGCTCTGAAGAAGACTAAATTATAGTCGAAACGTTAGCGATTGAACTGAATTAGTTTCTTTTTTGTCCTATCCCGGACATTTCCCATCAATAAGTGTACAAACTTTCACAAATGTCCCCAGTAAGTGAGTCAGTAAGAGATTTAGTGATATTTTACTAAAGAAAATCCAGGGTATGCAAAATTATGTGATTAATCTGTGCCTCAGTGAGGAACATCTTTCAGTTGACAATTTTTAACTTTTTTTTTATGTTTGCAAATCACCTCCGTAAATGTTGAACGATCGATCATTTTCGTTGTACACAAAAAATGCTTTTACACAACGAAGGAGGCATTTCTCGGAAGAAAATTTAGAAACTGCGTTGCTCATGAAAATATTCTCACATGTTCTCTCTGAGCCTTTGTTGTCTGTACAGAACAGTTGAAAGGTTAGCACTTTTCTAAACATTAGGTAACATTTAAAATTGTCATATTAATCACTGCAACCAAATAGGTGCGCTGTAATCGAAAAATAAATGCATTTACATTACGCTGATTCACGTCTGACGCCACTCAATTCACACCGTCAATAGTCTGGAATCCACGTATATAAAAGATTTGGACTATGTTTATTTTGTTCTCGTTGCTAGGCAACAAAGTTGAGTTATTTGGCTAGTGAACAAGATCATATAAATTGTTTTATCAATTAATTAATTTATTTTTAAATCTACGAGTGCAAATTTTTGCATTTTTAATATTAACAAATCTACCCATCTTAAAAATTGCATGTGAAAATTACAGTGCAAATATTTCACGATGTTACTGTGATTAAATAATAAAAATAGCACCTACTATAAAATACCCTTTAAAACCAAGAGCTAAGAAACTTTTAGAGTTAAATAGAGTAAACCTGAAAACTCTAACAGGCCTATATACCGGGCATTGCCGACTAAACTACCATCTGCATAAACTCGGCCTAGCGAAAAACGCTGAGTGCCGTCTATGCCTGGAAGATGATGAGAAGACAGACCACATCCTATGTACCTGTCCCGCTGTGGAGAGGATCCGATTCACAATATTTGCAAAGGGCAACTACTGCCAGAGGATCTGGACACATTCGCACCCAATAAAGTTATCAGTTTTGTTAAGAGACTGAACTTATTGGGTGAAATATAACTAGGTGTGAGCCACAATAGGCCTGGTGAAGACCGCAGTGAAGGGTCCACAGGGACTCACTCACAAGAAACCTACCTACTATGATAGAATAAAAAACACTTTTCTTTGTTTTTTATCACTGTGATAAAAAACAAAGAAAAGTGTTTTTATTCTATCATTATGATTGATTATCACAAAGTAACGGCTTCTACCATTCAATTTTTCTACCTACTATGTTTCATTTTTGCTGTATTTTAAACAAAACGATGGGATACCTTTTTTCGTCATCAGAGATTGTGCTTATATCTTTACTCCGTCTCTTACCAAAATATTTAATTTATCGTTAAAGTTCGGCCAATTTCCAGAAACATGGAAAAGTTCCCGCATTTGCCCAATTTACAAGAAAGGTCAGAGGGGTAACATCAAAAACTACTGGCCCATTACAATAATCCACAACTTTGCTAAAGCTTTTGAGTTTAACTTACATGAGGCACTATATGATCACCTTTAGGGGCAGATTACGATGTATCAGCATGGTTTTGTACACGGTAAATCTACGATAACCAATCTGTTTCATGTAACGCAATTCATAACGGAAAACTTAGATGCCAACATGTAGACGTGATTTACACCGATTTTTCCGAAGCTTTCGACAGACTTCACCACAGAATCCTACTTAGTAAATTTCGAATTGCAAGTCTCTTCTCTCTGTTATTAACATTTTTCAAAAGTTAATTAATAGAACGCAATACGTAGAATACTGTAGTTTGCAGTCATTTCATCTCGGGAGTGCCTCAGGGCTCCATCCTGGGCTATCGTCTGTTCGTTTTATTCATCAACGATATAGTGAGTGATTTGGATAATAGCGACTCACTGTATGCTGATGATGCAAAGATTTTTACCTCCATAAAATTAGTAGCTGATTGTGAAAAGTTACAAAATAATCTCTTTACAATTAAAATATGGTGTGATGAAAATAACCTCCCACTTAATGTAGAAAAATGTAATGTTATGTCATATAACAGAAAAAAAGATCCAATCCTCTATGAATATAAATTGGATAATATTGCGATGACCCGTCTCGAGTTTATCAAAGATCTCGGTGTCACATTCGATGACAAATTAACATATAAAAACCAATTCGAGCAAATCGTACAGTCTTCGTATAGAAATTTGAGTTTGGTTATAAAAAAATTCTAAAGATTTTCAGATATGTCCTTATTACTATTACTTTTTAACACCTTTGCGAGGTCAAAATTAGAAGCATCTCTACATTGTCAATTTTTGCACTTGATTTTACTTATACAGAATTTTTTCTGTTTGGCACCACATGATACTTTCTTATTGTTTTTGTTTTACTCAATGTTCCGTATTTCATGTGTTTTATTTAATTTTAATTTTCATGTCTCTTTTTTTTGTGCATTGCATTATCTACATTTTCCCCATCCTGTAACTGGTACTTGTACTGCTGGATGGTGTATTTCTAAATAAATAAATAAATAAATAAATAAATAAATAAATAAATAAATAAATAAATAAATAAATAAATAAATAAATAAATAAATAAATAAATAAATAAATAAATAAATAAATAAATAAATAAATAAATAAATAAATAAATAAATAAATAAATAAATAAATAAATAAATAAATAAATAAATAAATAAATAAATAAATAAATAAATAAATAAATAAATAAATAAATAAATAAATAAATAAATAAATAAATAAATAAATAAATAAATAAATAAATAAATAAATAAATAAATAAATAAATAAATAAATAAATAAATAAATAAATAAATAAATAAATAAATAAATAAATAAATAAATAAATAAATAAATAAATAAATAAATAAATAAATAAATAAATAAATAAATAAATAAATAAATAAATAAATAAATAAATAAATAAATAAATAAATAAATAAATAAATAAATAAATAAATAAATAAATAAATAAATAAATAAATAAATAAATAAATAAATAAATAAATAAATAAATAAATAAATAAATAAATAAATAAATAAATAAATAAATAAATAAATAAATAAATAAATAAATAAATAAATAAATAAATAAATAAATAAATAAATAAATAAATAAATAAATAAATAAATAAATAAATAAATAAATAAATAAATAAATAAATAAATAAATAAATAAATAAATAAATAAATAAATAAATAAATAAATAAATAAATAAATAAATAAATAAATAAATAAATAAATAAATAAATACATAAATAAATAATAATTATTCCATCCATTCCACTTTTATCTTCGGATTTTTATTCTTATCACGGCGGAGCAAACTTTACTAAAACCAACAGTAGTAGTAGCCTGTATTAAATTATATGAGTCATTATTTTAAATGCAAAAATTTAATAACAGTTCAGTTTGCATTACTATCATGTAATATCAACACGACGTGCGAAAACATAACTGAACGACAGCTGTTTGAGAAATAACATCCAAACTGAATTTTGCTGCTGGCAATGTGGGGTATTTTTAAAATAAATTACAATTTTGGTATCCGTTTACATTACGGCCATATCCATTTCAATATTTGCTTCTCTACTTTTTATTTTAACTAGCTCGCCAGGATGCCGACCTGAACTTTACAGTTCAGTTCATGCCCGGAATAATGCATTTCAGACATGAATTTTTTAAGATTTTATGTCCTTAGTTTATTCCAAGTATATTCCAACTGCGCATTTTATATAAATATTTAAACAGGAATTCAACATTCAACTTGACTTTAATAAAAAAATGCAAATTATTTATAAACATAGTTATTCAAGAATTTTTGTTTTTAGTATTTAGATATCAAATATAAAAACTAATTAAAATGTCATTAGTTATTTCTCAAATAATTAAATAATCTTATTTAAGGTAATTTAAGCTGGTAGACAATTATGAATTATTTATATCGAGTAGTCTGTGAACGAGCTCTTGTATGCGCTGTTTTTTATTTTATAAAATGTCTTAAATGGATTAAAAAGAATGGGCCAAAGAATAACAAGAGATTCTTTTGCTCAAAATATGAAGCTGCTTGGTTAATGAGATCAGGGTGGTGAAATATTTTTTTTAAATGATTTTTTGGGTGCAACTCAAAAAACTGCTTGAAGGATCTATTTCAAGATCGGTACAGGTAGGTTTCTTGTGGTGAGAAACCATAATTTCTTATTAGTTTTGACTTAAGTTTTATAGGGCATCCAATACAATACACTAATTGAAAAAAAATTGGATCTATTTCTTTTTTTGGAACGCTTCGTACATTCTTAATTGAAATTATGATGTATATACTAATTCTAAGTAAAAAATGTATACTTACCTGAAGTCGCCAAAATCAACCATTTTCGAGATATTTAAGTATTAAAAGTTAACTGAATACTACCTACATACTACACAGTATTTTCATTATTTGCACCACTTGTCTTGACCCGGAGTTTTTCTAAGGATTATTTTACAATACAATATAATTATCGTAAATAAACACAAAATATTGGTATTTATCTAATTATACAATGTTATGGAAACCTTAGTTTTTTTTTTTAATGGAGCAGGCTTTTTTGCGATTTTGCAAACTTCAAGGAATGGGGATACTTATATTTTTATTTATCACTTACAACTGTATTTTTGTATCACAATTTTCACTGAATTTAATCTTCCAAAATGCAGTTCCTCTCATGATTTCCATTGTTCTCTTTTTTATGGATTGTTTAGACTTATGATAATTAAGATACGATACTATTAATTGTAAGGCAACTCCTCGAATTTTTTTCTTTTGCTGAAGACAACGTGATCTGGAGAATCAAAAGCTTTTGACAAGTTTAGATATATAGCCAGGGTATTTTTATTATTGTTCATTGAATACGTTATTTTACACAGAACTTGATATATTGCCCTAATTGTTGATTTATTTTTTCTAAAATCATTTTGAATATCAGATATTAAGTGGTTTCTTTCTGGAGTGTATTGTAGATTATTTTTTGGAATATTTTACTAATATTTGACAGCCAGGCAATAGGTCGATAGTTATTTATAATATTTTTTTTTACCTTTTTTATAAATGGATTTAACATGGAAAATCAGACTGCCTGGAAGTATACCATAACTTAGAGTTAAATTAAAAATGTGAGAGAGAGGGTGTGATATTTCATCGGCTATTGCTTTTGGCAATTTAACAGGTATCTCATCAGCCCTATTGATTTCGTATTTTTAAAATTTTTAATTACATTATACACTTCAGTTGGATGTACATATAGGCTCGAAGGAAATATTCACGTTAGTAAGTTGTACATATATTTACATATTATCATTATTAGAATTAATTTTGGAACATTGATTCATAAAAAATGATTTAATATATGAAATATGAGCCTGTTTTTTCGCGTCACGTATTATTTTTCTTAGAATATGACAGTATTGTTTGTATCTGTCTGCAGATACTACACCATTTCCTTGTTGTATGTACATTTTTTTTTGTTTTTACAAAGATTTGGTAAGATTTATAACCATAAATTCAAAATAACTCCACAATTCTTTGAAAAACAAATACTTAATAGCAGTTAAATTAAAAACAAAAGTCACTACTCTATTAATCATAAAGCCGGCCCATTGGAATGCAGTCTACCTAGCGCAGATACAGGGTGAACGTATGGCATGCCCCGAGAACTGGAAATATCAGGAGGTGTCCAGCGATCAGTCATACATAGACGTTATTGAGGTACATAACGTGTGGACGGAGATTATAACAATTTTCAAGCATATACAATGTTAATACTGAGACATTCTTTACCCTTCACTCCCCCAAATATATAAATTTATCTCCCAGTTATCGAGTGGGGTTAAGTCAGGCGACCTTGTAGGCTATCTGACTGGACCATGGGTCACAATCCAACGATCTGGAAATAATTGATTTAAGTAATCCCTAACGATAACAACATTGTGTGGTCCAGCCCCGTCTTGTTGGTATTGGGAACTTGATTAATCTATGGAACTATTATATTTTGGAGAAATTCTAGACATCTTGGTCCAGTTAGAGTTCCGTCAAAAATTATTGGACCTATGATATGGTCGTCTAGTACGCCTAACCAAACATTGAAGCCAAACCGCTCTTGAAACCGCCCCTGTCTCATAATGTGAGGATTTTCAATTGCCCAATATCGAGTGTTGTTTCGATTAAATAACCCAAGGTTTGTAAATCTCGATTCATCAGTGAACAAAATATTTTTGATAAAATTGTCATTTCTTAATTGGCGTAACTGTAACCAATTACAAAAGGTTATTCTTCGTTGATAATCATTCTCATACAAAAATTGATGCAATTGATATTTATAAGAACGAAAGCCGTGTTTCTTTAAAATTTTCCTGGCTGATTTTTTGGAAACTGGTAATTCATGTTCAATTTGTCTTACCGAAATGGTTGGGTCAACGTGCACTAAAGCTAATACATTAATTTCCAGTTCTTCATCCACAATAAATCTTTCTTCAATTTCTATGCCAGGTTCAGTTCTAAATTGATGCTCCAACCGGGCGAAATAGTTTCTCCGAGGTTGTCTTTTTTCTGGATATCTCTCTCCATACAGAGTTTGTGCTCTAGTTGCATTACGTTTAGTCTCTCCATAAATAATCAACATGTTAACTTTTTCATCTCTTGAATATTTTTCAGCCGTTTCATATTAATTTTCTTGTTTATAACAAATTTAATACACTTGCTTCAGAAAATTAGTGACTAAGTCAAAAATAATTCAATTGTTGCGAATGTCTGTCATTTTCATGGGTATCTGCAATTTTGGATTTAAATGTAGATAGGTATCTTATTAAAATGATTTGTTGGCACTTACCTTTTAAAAATACTTTTATTATTAAGAAGGATATCGTTAAGAAAGGATTAATGGCGAAAAAATTATAGTTTATGAATCACTATTTCTGATTAATAAAAAAAATAGCACAGTTCCATTAAAAAAATTTCCATAGGACCCCTACGGAAATGAAAATGAAAATTAAATTCCGTTTTTTGAAAAAACTATTTTCTTCTTTATAGACAAGTCTACAACCTTACTAATAATTTCCATAGCCTACTTAGTAATTTTCTTACATCGCATTCATCCGACGCGGCCATCTTGAAAAAATTAAAAATTGTTCGTATCTCACTTATTTTTTGGAATTTTTAAAACCTGAAAATACTGTTGCACTTAGAAATGCATGCTTAATGAGAAACCATAAAAAAATATAGTCATTCCATTTAAGAAAAAAAAGTAGATATCACTTCCAGTTCAACCGTTCTGATCCCCAATTACTTGGAGATCAGAACTTCCTCACCGTAGTAAAACTCGACGTGTGGTGGAGTTTATAATAAAAGTAATTTTTGACGTTTCAAAAGAGTCACATTTTGACGTTTCAAAAAAGTCGCATTTTTTGACTTTTCAAAAATTGGGACCGATTTTGCTAATCAACGAACTCAATCTCTTCCTTGACCTCTAGAATGTGTGTACCAAATTTGAAAGCTTTATCTCAAAATCTGTGGCTGCTATCGTGAACCAGACAGATAGACACACAGACAGAAATTTTTTTCTGTGTGAAATTTTGTGTATCGTCATAATTCGTCGAGATTCGTCCAGAAATGCAATAAAAATATTCAAAATTTTTTTCACGAATACAACTTTGAGGGGTGAGGAAGTAATAATTACCTTTGTTTTCTGATATTTCAGATCAGTGTGTTTTGAAACTGTTTGAATATATAATGTTTCCTTTCGAGGCTTGATAAATTATTTTCTCTTAGTACTACTTTCGTCAAATAAGCATAAAAATGATGATGTCTATTAAAGAAGCTAGAAAAAAAACATTGTTAAATGGTATAATACGCATTTAAATATATTATTTATTTTTGAAACTTTATGTTCTTGGTGCTTAACAACAACTTTCTATGAATAAAACAAACGCCAACAAAATTGACTTGTACAGCTCAGCGTGAACATGCTTAATGGCTTTTTGTGAATACTAAAAATAATAAATGGCTCCAGTTATTATTTTCTTACAGATCTTTATGTTTTGTTGTAATACAATTTATCATAAATGTCTTAATGTTAAGATTAAACAAAATGCTGTAATGTAGATGTTTAAAATAAAGAGTTTGACATGAACATGGCAGTTGAGCAGTTCAGAAAAAAATATCTACAACTTTCCATTTTAACGCTGTTTTATTTTTATTAGATACGTAAAAATTTAAGTACTTCGTTTTCTATTATTTGATGAACGATCTTTTAAAATATGCCAATTAAAAAATGCGGCAACACTAAAACAATAAAATCGTACGTTATTCTAAAACTCAAATATATGAACTTTACTTTAAGTTCAGAGAATAAATTCTGATGCCAGATGGAATTTTAACAGTTTTTATGACAAAGTTGCAATGTATTGAGTTAAAATGAGCATAATGTAAATCCGGTTATGAAGTTTTCACATTAAAGAGGGGAAAGTTTTGATATTAAAAGAGAAAATTCATATAAATGTTAAAATTTTACTCTCATAAATGAAAACGCGAATATGTTGGAAAATATTATTACTTTTTAAAATTGTAAAAAGATATGACATAGGATTTTATATTTTTGTTCATAATAAATATGAATGGACTTTTATATGAGACTGTTTCATTTACTCGAGAATTTGAATAATTTAATATGTAATGTTCCCAAAATATTGATATAATTTCCCCAACTAGAATATCCGTAAAATCTGTATAAAAAGTTGTAACAGTGTAATTAATATTGTAATGAAATGCGGTATATGCCTCACGTTGTAGTAATGTTAAATATGTGCCTCTTGTAGACCCTAAAAATATTCTTTTGCCACCTCAAATTTTGTGAAGGATATGAATGAAGATGGTAATGGATTTAAACTTAAGAGAACTTTTTCCCCAATTAAGTGAAGCCAAACTTAAAGAAGGCATTTTTATTGGTCCTCAAATTAGAAAATTGCTTGACGATGCAGATTTTAAAGGAACACTCAACCGACAGGAACTCAGAGCTTGGAACTCATTTGTAAGCGTAGTCAAAGGATTTTTAGGGAACAGGAAGGATGAGAATTACAATTAACTAGTAAGCGAACATATAGATTCGTCGTAAAAATTCACTTTCTGCATTCTAAATTAAATTTTTTCCTGAAAATTTGGGTGGGATAAGCGACGAGCATGGAGAAAGATTTCATCAAGATATCAGGACAATAGAAATTCGTTATCAAGGACGATGGGATCCAGCAATGTTGGGTGATTACTGTTGACGTGACGATTTGACCCCCTTTAAAAGAAAAAAATTTCCCTATGTTTTTCAAAAACTGTTCTCAATTTTTATAGATATATCTATGTAAGCTTAATGTATGTCATATACATCATTGATATATAGCAATAAATAGATTTGTAAAATTAACGTTAATGTTATTCCTGATAATAAATTCGATATTATGTGCATAACAGAATCGTGGATGAATGATGATATTTCCCCTGATGTTGTTTGTATCCCAAACTTTAATTTCTTTCATAAAAATCGCCTTGGTAGAGAAGGTGGGGTAGGTTTATATATTTGCAAGAATTTTCCAAGTAAAGATATTTTTAGAGACTTCAGCTCTACAACTGGATTAGAACATTTGCTTGTAGAGGTTAATTAAAATTGATAATATGAAAATTTTAGTATGTGTCATGTATAGTCCCTTCTACTTATAATCAAAGTATTGTAGAACATGTGGATAACTTGTTGTCTTTCATAACGCCACAGTATGACAATATTTTCATACTGGGTGACATAAATATTGACCAGTTACAAAATAATAGATGTCATATTTACAAACTCTTCTGAGCTCGTACTAAATTTTGGTACGTTAAACGCTGATCTATTTTCTGACCATAGAGCAATTTACTGCAAAGTAAATATATCCATTTCCCGTATCAAACCAACACTATTTCTATAAAGATATATTAAAAACTTTTCGTAAGAACATTTTTCTTATGATTTACAAAATATCTCCTGGGATGATATATTCTACTTAAATAACATAGAAGATAAAGTGAACTTTATAACACATAACATTATACATCTTTTTGACATACATGCGCCATATGTAACCTCAAAAGTGTCCAATAATTCAGACGAAATTAATAAATATTTTTCATCGGTTTTTAGTCCTTCCAATAATTGCCCAGAAACGGTGAATAGATACGCTACAAGTAAGTTTAACGACAATTTATCTTTTCATTTTAAACTCGCAACAATCAGTGACGTTGAAAGCGTTATTTTTAAATTAAAATCGAATGCTCAAGGCTGGGACGGAGTCTCTGCTCTAATGATAAAATACTGCTCATCGGTTACTTTTAAACACATAACTCACCTTATCAACTGCTGTTTGGACGCCGGTTATTTTCCTAATAAATGGAAACTATCATTAAATAAACCTTTAGTTAAAACAAAAAAATCCTGTAGAATATTCTGACCATTATTCCAGCTTTATCAAAAATTTTAGAAAAAATAGTTCAAGCTCAAATTTATGTGTATGCAATTGAAAATAAGATTATATCTAATTTACAGTCCGGCTTTCGAAAAGGTTATAGCACAACCTCTATTCTTGCAAATATTACGGACAATATTTTTTGCTCTCTTGATAAAGGTGATGCAACTGCTCTTATACTTTTAGACTTTTCGAAAGTTTTCGATACTTTAGACCACTCCCCTATTGTGTGAGAAACTAGCTTATTACGGTTTTGACATAAATTCGTTAAATTTCTTTATGTCATATCTAAGTTGCCGTCAACAAATGGTGACTTTAAATGCTACGGTATCCGACTCTTGCCTCATCAGGAGTGTCCCAAGGGTCAGTTCTGGGACCAATTTTATTTTTATTCAATACTGCCGACTTATTTAACTGCGTAAATTACACCAACATCCTATCACATGCAGATGATACACGGTTGCTATATTCGTTCAACCCTGATCATACAGATCTTGCTTGGGACAGAATTAATACAGACTTAAAGTCATTATCAAAATATTCATAGAGCAATAATTTAAATCTTAATCCAAGTACGTGTGTCGTTTTGTATTTTGCTAATGATAGAGTACAGGATATTGTGTGTTCTAATGTTAGCTTTAGAAAGTAAACCTCTCCCTGTTGTGAAACATGCAAAAAATCTTGGTTTAATTTTTGACGATGATATGCGCTTTAAAGAGCATGTTTCCATTTTGATAATAAAATCATATGTTGCATTAAAACTGTTATTTACTAATATATCCATTTTAAACTACAAATTAAGAAAAAAACTCGAAACTGCGAAACTTTGATTCTTCCTATATTAAATTATTGCAATATCGTATTTTTCTCTTGTTTAGATAAAATAACTCAACACCGTTTACAAAAAATACAAAATAGCTGTTGCAGATTTATTTTCAGACTGAGAAAATGTGACCATATTTCTCATAAAATAAAAGAACTTAATTGGCTTAATATAAAAAATCTTTACAAATATAATACAACAGTTTTTGTGCACAAAATACTTGTAACATCTTCATCTTATTTAAATTTATATAGAAAATATGCTACTCTTCGGCTAGAAGACATAACTTTTGGTAGATTTTTTTATTAAATATCAGAATGATCATTGTCATCGTTTTGTGATGGGCATACATAAAATTTCAAACGTTGCAAAAGATGTTGCGTCATTTTTAAAGTCGCCAAATTCACATGAATATACGGGCCATAGTCTTAGAAGAACCTTGGTAACTATCTCAGTTGATAATGGTGGAGATATAACAACCCTAAAGCGACATGGTGGATGGAAATCCACCAGCGTTGCTGAAGGACACATTGAAGAATCTGTAAACAACAAGAAACAGATAGCGATGAAAATACTAAACCCATTAGAGTATAATCAGCCTAGTACTTCAAGTCAAACTGAAAATATTTTTGCTGAAGAATTTTCTGCCAACAATGAAAGAATTTTGAACAATCAAACTGATAATCTTATTACAAATAATGTATTCGACAGAACTATGAATCTAGAAACAAACATAGCCAGCAGTGCTTTAAACATAAGCAACTGTACTACACCGAATTGCACATTTAATATTCATGTTAATAAATAATGGTTTTTAGAAAGACCTATAAGTAATATAGATTGTGATGTTTAAGAACTCAAAATGTTATACTTAATTTTAATTCCAATTAAAAGAAAATGTTACCTATGTTTAATTTATAAATAAAGTGGTTGGTGCTATGTTATGCTTAATTAATAACTAAAATGGTTAGTATTACCAATATTTTATTTTTTTGCCAAAATTGAACATGTCATTTTTCGAAATTAAAGTCGCAATTTTTTTATTTTGACGCTTGAAGAAAAAATAGTATATGTCACTTGGAGTTGAAGACACATTATATCGACCCTTCTGGGCTCAACATGTAATGTTCGCCTTCTCCTCCTAGTAACGTAATATACTATTTCTGTCCGCCAGAGTAATTTGACACGTCTATACTTTTATAATTATTTTAAATCGTGTATGTTTTTGCCATCTTAACTCGGGGAAACATTATTCAAATGTTAAGCGAATACAAATCAATAAAGGCAATTAAATTTGAATTTATGAACCAAAAGCACACTTTGTATTTGTTAACTTTGAGTATACAATTTAAAAGCCCTTGATTAACCAACCATTAAATAACCTTGCAGTCATATATTTCATATTATACGGTGTTAAAGGAATGTTGAAGCAATTTGCCAGATGAAATAAGATGAACACTGAAAAAAAATTAGCAAAGTAAACATCTACTATGCGGATATAGGCCTGACGGCGTTATAAATGAGATTTAAGGCTGCGTAGTTATATGAGAGATGCAGAATAATGAGGTTCATGAGCGAAGGGTGCGAAATATACTAAGATACAAGTTAATTGGAGAATCGTAAAGCTTCGAGCAACACAATTACGTTCTTTTGAGCAATTTCCAGAAAGTTACCCTCATGATAGATGTTAGTATGCGAGCTTCTGTTCATTCGCCCGATAAATTTATGACCATGAATTCATGCAGACTCGTAGCAGGGGAACGGTAGTGGGGAACTACTGATGCTGCAAAGGTAAAGTGTGCATAGCTAGAGGCCAAGAAAGCAACTATAAAACGTGGATGGGACATAACAACCGCGTTTAAGGGAATGTGCACCGCTCTGATGAGCAAATACATCAGAAGGATCAAAAGATGTTCCAAGCATAAAGGGGTTCTTATTCAAACGCGAAACCCGATTTGCCATCTGCGGCTGCCATTCGTGCCTACTCGATCTTAGGCTAGACGTACGACGCTATAACTTGCCAGGGTCAGACATGCTTCCACTTTTATATTA
>JANEYF010001791.1:0-65710 GCA_029963845.1 Rhamnusium bicolor
CAGTCTATCACTAGCAGGTTGGCCACTATCATTTGTCTGTTTCATAACCTATGGCATACTGAGGAGAACTAGTAAGTTCGAAATCGGTCTATGTCTGGTTAGGAATTGACAAATGATATTGGCTACCAATCTATCATGATTTGAGGATATAATCCAATGCAGGTTGGGGTATTTGCCCGCTGAGTAGTTGTTTCGTTCAAATCATATTTAATAACAATATACTTTTACTTATTTTTATCTTCTTTGGGTATTAAGCTATTGTCCTATACATTATTTAAACAAATTTGTTAAATATACCTCTGCACCAAAACGATATCACAGGTTGGTTTTCAAAAAAAATGTTTTGCCTATCAAAAATGTCACACTGAAAAAATATAGCCTGAAAATGAAACTTAAATGTCAAATATTTTAAATTATTTAAAATTGTAGTTTCGATATACTCTCTGATTCCGTTTTCAGAATTAGAGGAATATTTCTTTGATAAAAAGGTTATCCTTTTAGCAATGCCAAACATGACATATATTTCATCGAGTAATAGTAACTTAATACACAAAGAAGGTGAGAAGAAACCTTATAGGATGCCAGAAATAAATAACTATAGCGGCACGTTCAGTGATTCTGGATCTCTCTGTTTAACCTAATAAAATAAATAAATGCCGGATTATCACAATTTACAAAATAACTACTGAGTCCTAACAATATAAGATGAAAATAAAAATTATATGATTATTGTGACAGTTTTAAAATAACGCCAATACTATATCACTATATCACTATAAATAGATAAGCAATAAAAATTGAACGCACGCTACTGAATACTTTTTTAAATTATTAATTTTACGTATTTCTTTAAACCACCTAAACAAGATTTTTAATAGGAAATTTTTTACAATGGTCTAAAACATTTCACTTTTTCCTTCCTTTCAGCACGACTATGGTTGATATAATTACCTTTTGAGTATATCTATTTCTGCATTTTTTATGACCTACAAATATCCTCTCTTGTATTTTTTTCCATACCTTAATAATTTTCCGTATGCAAATATTGCAACAAAATTACATTAACTCGATAAAATACTATTTTTGAGGACGCTACTGCTTGTAATTTCTAATTTATAATACAAACGTAAATCCTGACGGAACTACTCAAAACGTTCTAAAACCTAAAAAGTTTAACAAAGGAAATGGGTAATTATATAATAAGTTAAAATAATGTCACTCCCCCTCCCCTTAAAGCACGATTTTCAGGTTTACCCCCTATTCTTACATGCTCTACAAATTTGCTGCCTTGTATTTTTGCCGTATCAATTATATTTTTCGAGCTATGAATATTTGTTTAATATTCAAATTTATATAATTAATGCAATAATTAATGTAATAATACATGTCCTCGTAATTATAAATAATATTGTCATTACAAAGGGAAAAAAAAATAATCTTGAAAAAGTCCCAATCTACATACTTACGCTAATCCTTAAGAGAACAGCGCGCAAGCCTCGTCAATCGAAACTTGTTATAATAGTGAAATTGTGTAAATTAGTGAAAAGTGTGTATCCTAGAGGGCGCACTTGACCAGACCAAATCTACGATGCCACAAGCTCTTGTAATGCCCATGTGCCACATCAGTAATTGTTGCATTTTTACACATTTTCGTTATTTAAGTAAAATAAACGTTGGTGAGGGTCTTAGTCATATACAATTTTCAATTGCCAAGTTAAAGGGTGGCAATTTCAATCTGGCGGAATATCGTCATACAATTACCATTTTGGAGCGTATTTTGCTGTGACATCGGAGTGTAAGATGTCACAAGTAGAACAGAGGTAAGAGTACAGGATTGTGCACGCACAATATGCCACAGCAAATACCATACATCACACACACACACACACACACACACACACACCACACCACACCACACCACACGCACACGCACACGCACACGCACACGCACACGCACACGCACACGCACACGCACACGCACACGCACACGCACACGCACACGCACACACACACACACACACACACACACACACACACACACACACACACACACACACACACACACACACACACACACACAGATCATTTTTTAAATCGTCCCAATCGTCTTGTAGGATCTCAAAACGGATATATCCGTTGAAATCTCGATTATTTTTTTCAGCACGATCACATTACTTTCCCTTATAGGATAGTCGGGAAAGTAAAATTATGGTTCGTACCAGTGACATTTAACATCCTGTTTCCTAAAACCAATGCAGTTTTTGGTATAGTTATGTATAACTCAAATGCCATAATTTGGTGCCTAGAATCTACGATGACGAGATTGACCTCTGATTTCCTAACATCCTGTATATTGAGCCAACGAGGTATACCTGTCAAATTTGATATAGTAGGTGGGTCTAAATTACGAAAATTTTTTTTTGCAGGAACTGCAGCTTGGATTAATCTAGATCATCAAAAATTACGTGGAAAATATATTTGCGGGAGACATTTTGCCAATTCTTCATATATGGATGCTAATATTAGGAAACGGTTAAAACCATCTGCAGTGCCGGTATTTTATGGTGACGTACCTTCCACTTCACAAACAAAATGTATTAGTACCAGTGCATCTCGGAGTACTTCTCCCTTAAATGTACTCTCTCCAAATAAAACATATTCAAAGCGTGTACCTGAGTCAAATGTTGCATCGTCAACGTCTTCCATAATACCATTCCATCGGTCAGAATCCCATGAATGTTCTTCTCCAGATCGGGAATTTTTAGAAGCCATTATTGATATGCCAACTCCCTCAAAATCAAAAAGGAAAGGCCTATTTGATAAAGACAGTCCAAGAGTGGCAATAATGTCCCGCATAACAAAGAACCAGAGGAAGGTTTTTAACAGCAAAAGGTCTCAATTGTCAAGAATGAAAGCAGAAATGAAAAGTTTAAAAAAAGAAAAGCACTGTTGAAAATATTCTAGATGAATTTAATTTTCCCTCTGTCCATTCAAAAGCCCTAACAGGCATGCAATTGAAGACAAAAAAAAAGGAGATGGGCAATGGAAGAAAGAAACTTGTCCTTAATGATTTTTTTATAAATCTCCCTCGACATATAACTTTTTAAGGAGGCAAAAAATTGTTTTGCCAGGTCCATCTACCATAAGAGGATGGCTTGGTTCATCTAAATTTAAAGCAGGATTTTGCAAAAAAATATTTGTGGCAAATTAAAATGAAATTTGCAGAAAAAAATGAAAATGAAAAAGCAGCAGTCCTGTGCTTTGACGAAATGTCAATTGTGGAATGTTTAGAATATTCCAAACCTATGGATGTCATAGAAGGGTTCGAAGACTTAGGTCATAGAGGACGAACGAACCTACCTGCTTGTTATGTGCTTGTATTTTTGGTACGTGGCTTATATTCTACGTGGAAACTGCCATTTGCATATTTTCTTTCAAATACTGGAGTTAAAGCAGATGATCTAGCTGCTCTCATAAAGGAAACAATTGAACAATTATATGAATGTAATATAAATCCAAAGGTTACCGTCTGTGATCAGGGTTCAAATAATCGAAGTGCCCTAGGCGTATTAGGAGTTTCAGTGGAGGAGCCATTTTTTAAAGTAGGGGATAAACGGATAATTTCAATTTATGATGTACCCCATCTATTCAAAAATATTAAAACCAACTTACAGACCGGAGACTATATATTGGACGGAAAAAGTATATTATTCAATGACATAGTACGTGTATACAACATCAACAAAAATAATAAAATATGCAGAGCTCTTCCGAAGCTTACAGATAATCATATATATACAGACAGATTTAAAAAAATGAGTATAAAATTAGCCGTTCAAGTACTTAGCCATTCTGTTGCTGCAGCTATTCGTACATGCATAAACACAAATGAGTTACAGTCAGAAACTGCAGGTGAGACTGCTAATTTTGTGGAATTAATGGATCAGCTGTTTGACTGTTTGAATAGCAAAACATTATTTTCCAAGAATCCATATCGATCAGCCCTATCAGAAAATAATATGTATGTAAAAGACACATTACGGAAAGCTGAAGAAATTTTGCCGCATATTATGAAAATTAATAATGTAAATCATAAGATGAATAGACCATACTGTTTTGATGGACTTTTACTGTCAATTAGAGAAATTATTATGCTTTTTGAGCAAGAGAAAGAGAACGGAATTCACTTTATATTGACCAACAGGTTAAATCAAGATGTCTTAGAGAATCAGTTCTCTATATATCGTCAAAAAGGTGGATATAATAGGAACCCAACTGCCAGAACACTCCGGACAATTTTCAGAAGCAATGCCATACATTGCTTAATGAAGCCTCCTGCATCATCAAATTGTGAACCGGATATTGATGTTACAGCTAATGTACCTGTAACTGAGAATCCAGTTACACTAGAATCGGATAGTAGTTCAGCGTCTACATCTACTCCAGATACTGACGAGGGCATTACTGAAGAAAATTTGGAAGACTGCTCTCTTACGTATTTTGCCGGTTATTTGGCACAGAAATGCCTCAATGAATTTAAATGTGACGCATGTAATAATTATCTAAAGAGTGATATAGAATTAACAGATAAAAAACAATTATTAATTATCAACAAACTCTACGGTAACATTTCATCAGGAGGATTAATTGCTCCCTCAAGTAATTTCAGAAAAATTGTTCATTTAGTGTACTGTGTCTAGAAAGACATGTTGATACTCTTTTTCATAAAAATAAATTGGCGAAAAGTATGGGGAAAAAAATTAAACGTAAAATACTAAAGGTAGATAATTTATGGTTATCAGATGAAATTTGTAGTGGACATCGAGAGTATATTATTGAAAAACTTATCCATTGTAAGTTATTTAAAAAATGTAAATGGTTTAGCACCTCAAAAAATAAATCCGAAGTTAAGAATTCTCAAACACACGTAAGATTTGCAAATTTCTCTCTTATGGACTGGAAACAATCAGTATCATATGCTATTACTATTTATCCATTTATACAATTGTTTCTGTGTACTATATAGATTGTTTTTTTTTAACTAAACAAAACGCTATTTTACACTGTTGCTACAGAGATCTGGAAACATAAAAACTGTTATTCTTTTAGAATTCGACAGTAAATTTATGTTTGCGTATTTTATATTTTCGTTTATTAATTGTATAATTTATTACCATTTTGAGTTTAATAGCCTAATTTATTTCTACATAAGTAATTTATTTCAATCATGTATGGTTATTGTTAAAATAAAATATTTTATATGTGAATTTGTTTTATTTTATTTCGCTATTTAATATTTTGTAATTTAAAATAGGGTTTAGTTTACATGGACGTCCGCTGGGTTTAAATTTAATGTGTAATGACATTTGAGTATAGTTGCCAAACTTTAGAGACGAGACAAGACGTAAACATAATATGGGTGGTGGAATACTGTATTTTTAAAAAACTAATAAATTGTTTCAAATTTGCTCTCACCCAGGAGTCCCGGGTTCGATTCCCAGCCGAGGTACTGGGATTTTTTCAGAAGATGAAAGTAATCCTAGTATACTTGGATATTGAGTGTGTGTCCCTCGTCTCTAAAATGTGCATCCCTGTCCAACACACGGCACTTCGGAGTTTTCAGGCCGACTTAGTTGTGGTGTTTATTATTATTATTATCATCATGGATCTTTCGAATGTATAATAGGTCATACACACAATTCATACGAAGACAGTTTTATACTTCAATGCAAGTATTAAAAAAGCGAGATATTCTGTGAAATTAAATAAAATTACATTTATATAAGCATCTTATTGTTTATGTGCCTTAAAAATTTAAATACAAATAAATTTTTAACATATTATAAATATAACTTGTAATAATTACAAATAACTAACCTAGAACGTTGAGTGAGAAGTGGCTGGTTGGCTTTTCAGTCAACGCCTAGAATACAATATACACTATTTTGAATGTAAAAACAATTCGCGCCTTTTAACACGCGAGAATTTAGTAATGAAATAATCAAGTTGAATATTTATGTATTTATTTATGCAACTAGATGACTAACAAATACCAAGGTCAAAGTATCTTTCTCAAATGCAGACTGTGGAGCCATCTATGGGGTAAACATTAACTAAAAACTCGATTAACAATTTCGCCAATAGAACCGCCAATATGTATCTTTATAATAAATGCGTTGCGTGACAGTTCAGTCACATGGTAAAAGTTGACAGAGAAAACTTTTTATAGTGCAAAGTAGTTTGAGTTTTTGATGGAACTTTTCAATATTATAAGATAAAACTTGTTAAGTGTATAGAGAAAGTGTTACTTTACAAGGTGTTGTATGCAATTTGTCTTGATTTGAAATTTTAAAACGTGTCTTGATTTTTTTTATCTTTTGATGTTATGTTTGTATTATGGGCCACTTAATTGTTTTAAATATAGGCCATGCCCATATTCGGACCATATCTTGTGAAGCTTAGAAATGTGAGATAGATACGTAGATATTTATTTTTCAGATAAAAATGCCTAGAAAAACCGAAAAATATATTCCAAAAAATGCAAGAAAACAGTGGGAGGGAAATGCTATGGCCCGTGCAATAAAGGCTATTAAGGAGGATTCTATGCCATGTAGATAAGCGGCAAAATCGTTCAAAGTACCCAGATCTACCTTGCAGAGGCTGCTGAAGCATAACGGAGACCCTGACCAAATTGTTAAGACTGTTCTTGGAAGAAAGACTATCCTGGGTGAAAATTTGGAGCGGCAACTTGTAGAGTACATTCTAACAATGGAGGCTAAGTGCTATGGGCTAACCAGGCGAGACATTAGAATTATGGCATACACGTTAGCAGTACGAAATGGCCTAGATCATCCATTTAAAAATGAAATTGCAGGAAGGAGCTGGCTCGATGCGTTTTTACGCCGTCATAAGAAAATAATCTCTCTACGAAGACCAACTGGTACGTCGTTTGCAAGGGCCCTTGGCTTTACCAGCGAAAATGCCTCACGATTTTATGATAATCTTGAGAAGAATACAACAGCCACAATTTTCCACCACACAGAATTTTTAATGTGGATGAAACGGGCCTCTCCATAGTACAAAGCAAGATTCCCCAGGTGATTGGTAGAAAAGGCAAACGGCAGATTTCAGCTATAACGTCCGCAGAACGTGGATCACTGGTGACATTCATTGCCTCTGTGAGCGCTGGTGGGCAATTCATCCCACCAATGTTAATTTTTCCAAGGAAGAATAGAAACGACCAATTGATGCGTGGAGCTCCTCCAGGGTCGATCTATGCAGTCCATCCTAGTGGATGGATTCAGCAAAACCTGTTCACGCAGTGGTTTCAACATTTCATTAGTTTTGTGAAACCATCAGCAGAAGATCCCGTTTCATTAGTTCTTGACGGGCATTATAGCCATACTCTCGCAACGTGGGTGTTATTCGTTTGGCAAGAGAAAATAACATCTCCATAATTTCTTTGCCTCCCCATTCGACCCATAAATTACAGCCCTTAGATAAATGTTTTATGGGTCCATTCAAAGTTTACTACAGTGAAGAAATTAGGAACTGGATAAAGGTTTATCAACGTGCCATTTCAGTGTTTGATGTAGCTGAGCTCTTGGGAAAGGCATTTTTAAAATCTCAAACTGCTCGAATTGCCGTTAATGGTTTTCAAGTTACAGGGATTTATCCCCTTGATAGACGACTTTTTTCTGAGGCAGATTTTATTGCCGAGGAAGTTGACGCAGTCAAGAGGTGCCACAGTTTGGAACAAAATTTTTATGTGGACGTTTTTGAAGACCATGATTCCAGTCTCGAACTAACAAGAAATATTGAATATCTCCAAACAAGTGCTATGGATCCCAAACCTGGATGCTCCAAAGATATCCCCGATACCTTCAAAAATAATTCCCAAATAAATGCCACAGATCCTAAGCCTGGCTGCTCCAAAGATATTCCTGATAGCTTCAAAGATATCTTCAGTAATTCCCAAAGAAGTGCTATTGATCCTAAGCCTGTATGTTCCAAAGATATTCTTGATGGCTCCAAAGAAATCCCCAGTAAAAATTTCTACCCTCAACACATTTCTACCACCTCCCTTAGCTCATCTTCTATGGTGTCAAAGAGGTTTGTTTCGCCTTTTGCAATTTCTCCAATCCCTTCCTTGAAAAAGAAAACAACTAATCGTGTAAAAAAGTCTTCTAAGTCTGAAATTATTACATCATCGCCCTATAAAAATGATTTGGAAGCATCAGTTGAAAAGATTAAACTTAGTGACATGAAAGGAAAACGTAAGGTGTTTGAGCAAAAAAAGCCCATCGAACATCATCCCAAACCAAAAAGACGAAAGAAGACGGTTGAGTCATCCGATTCTGATAATGACCAAGAAGAAATATTCACTCTAGATGATGAGAACAACGGTATGGAGGTATTTGGAACGCGTCCAGAAAGTGAAGATGCACAATGTATTTATTGCGATGGTCTCTTCTCGAATGACTTCAGAGAGGAATTGTGGGTGCAGTGCATCATATGCCGGTTGTGGGCGCATGAAGCCTGTGCCGACACAAAACGCAATAAATATATTTGCGATTTTTGTAAATAACTTTTTATTTGAGTTAAAACTTTGTTTTTGATATTTTTTTTGTAAATAAATACATTTTGATAAACTAACTTTTTTACTTTGACAGTGTGGCCCATATTTCAAGCACTTTTCTTAAATATAAAAAAAACTGACAATTTTTCTAGTTGGCCAAGTATTGAACTTACGATCCATATTTTAAGAAAAACAGTTTCATATCCCTAAGGAGTAATTCTCCAGCAATGCATTTGACCACTCAATAATATTATTATTGCCTAAAGGGTTGCGTATATGTTAGAAAAATAAAAGGGGGCCATATTCGGACCTCCTCCTCTACTTTTTTACATTATTACTGCAAATTCGTGTATAAATTTTGTATTTTTCTTGTAAACAGAATTTCTCCGTAAGTTATACCCTAGAATACCAAGTAAACTAACCTTCTCTGAGCTATTGGTTTTATTCAGAGACAAGGCAACGAATCAATACCTTAAGAACGTATCCCAATCTTTTTATTTTGCTACACCGCACCGTATATATCGAGGTATTTTTTTTTAAATGCCAATAATCAAGAGCTCTCTCCGTTGAATGAACTAAGTCAATCTTTTTACCCCATCACACTTGCTTAACACTTAACATCAGTACAACAAAGTTCTTAGATGCTCATCTATAAAATAACAGATGTATAAAATTTACTGTTAATTTACAATACTGATTTAATCTTAGAGACGTACAATCACGAATTCACAAATCTAAAAAATAGGCTTAACTTCACTGCTGTTACAACAGAGAAGGTAGAAAAACTATTTATGGGATTAAAACCCAAGCGAAGGGCTTTGAAATAAATCAAAAAATGTTGTTATACATATTTCCTTATTTATCTGATTATTTTACTTATAAACACTTGTCTGATTACTGGGACTTTTCCTATGGCCTGGAAAGACTCTCACGTTATTCCAATTCCAAAGAAAAATAATCCTCAAGCTCTCTCTGATTACCGCCCTATTAGCATATTACGAACTCTATCTAAAGTGTTAGAAACATCATACGTGAACAATTGAAAGATCATCTGAAAAGAAATTATATACTACTCCAATATCAGTCAGGTTTCAGAGAACTGCACAGCACAACAACTGCTTTGCTTCATGTTACAGATGACATTTTTAGAGCAAATGATAAAGACCTAAATACTTGTTTGATATTACTTGATTTTAGCAAAGCTTTTGATACTTTAGATCACATTATTTTATTAAAAAAATTAAAATATTTTGGACTTGGCGATAGTGCAATTTTATTTTTCACTATCTAACGAACCGCAGACAAAGACTCACCTTGTATAATTCAGCTTCGTCGTATCAGTTTATTAATCCCTCAGGGTGGTATACTTGGCCCTATTCTTTTCTCTATCAACACTGCGGACTTCTATTCGTACTTAAATCACTGTAAAATTCACCAATACGCGGATGATACGCAGTTATACTTTTCTTTTTATATAGGAGGATAGTTCTATTGCAGCTTGCCATATTAATAATGACTTAAAAGTAAAGATTCATGTTGCCAATTCCCATAATCTAATTTTAAATGAGTCAAAGACCGAAATTTTGATTTTTGGAAAAAATTGTAATAATTTAATGGAACATCCAGATTTTGTAATAAAAATAAATGACCAGTTTATATTTGGATACGAATCTTTGATTCAATAGTCATGTTTGTAATCTTGTGCAAAAATCATTTAGCAAACTTAAAATACTTTATAAGCACAAGGAACTTTTGAAAAGTGATACGAAATTGTTGCTCTGTGATTCCCTTATTTTGTCTTACCTTGCTTATTGCAACGTGGTGTACTGGCCAGCTCTTACAATAAAAGACAAAAACATTCTACAAAAAATACAGAATAGTTGTTTTAGATATTCTTATAACCTACGTAAGTTTGATCACCTGACTTCTACTTTTTCGCAAATCAAATGGCTTAATTTGGAGGAGAGATTTATATATCACATGTCCTGTCTGACCTTTAAAATTGGAGGTGTTCAGTTACCCACTTACCTTTTTAATAAGCTAATAAGAGGTAGTGATGTTCAGGAGCGTCCGACACGTAATCACGATTTGTATACGGTGCCTAAACATACAACGGCTCAATTCGAAAGATATTTCACATATAATGCCACACAAATATACAACATTCCGAAAACAAATCAAAAACTGGCTACTATCTAATCGCTTATAAGATTTAGAATAGGTATTACTATTATTTTTCTTTCCTTTTTTCTTTTTTTTTTTATTGTTTTGTAAATATATAATAATTTTCACGTCTGCTGTCTTGTCAGTAAAAGGTTGGTTACATGGTAGAGCGGCATTTGCCGAATGGCGCCAACCTGCATTATAATAATTTACTGTTTTTTATGTACTCCATATATAAAAATAAAGGCAATTTATTATTATTACTATTATTATTATTATTATATACATACTTTTCAGATTTAAAAAAAATTAACAACAGGGTTGTGATAACTATAGTGTCTTGCAAACTGTCAGTGTCTCTTTAAAAAGAGCCCTGAAAACTAATAATGTTTACAATTAAGCAACCTGTTAGGCGGATAATAATAAACATACATAGATTTATGTAATGCTTCAATCCATTATGTAGTGTAGTGCTTCAATCTATTCAAAAAGTGCTTGAAACCTATTGACCTAGAATACGTACAAGGTAAAATAAAATAAAATTATGTGCTGTCCTCAAAAGTACCAATAGAAGAATAGTCCTGAAAAGATTGGGTTCTGGTAAAGTATCGAAATGGACACGTATATGTATGTTGGAGTAATTCTTAATCTGATAGATGAAGATGCACTCTATCATGTTAATTTCTTGCGAAAACATTACGGTATTTGAAACTGAAACGAAATTACGTAAAATTTTTGCCACTTTTGATTTACCAAAAATGGTAGTGACTGATAATGCTCCACAACTGGTTGAAAAGTCTCCAGAAACATTTTTCAAGCGGAACTGGATAAAACATATAACGTCTCTTCCTTATCATTCCCAGAGCCATGGTGCCGCGGCAATAAATGATCCCATCAATAAAGGGACACCGGTGTTTTTTTTATAATGTAAATTCATAATGAAAAATCATCAATATTTATAAGTTTCAGTAGTTTATGCAAAGAATAAGATTCTATAAGTTTTAATGGGTAATTAAAATGTGTTTTTAACGTGAATTCCTTGTGTGAAATTCATTAGTATTTATAAGTTTTAATAATTTATGAAAATAACTTATTATGACAACCAAAAAAACATTAAAACTATTTTGGAGCATTTGCCAGTTTTCAACAAACCGCCTAGGAGAGACATCCAAGTCAAGAATCTTCGGTATTTTTCTGTACTTTTTTTTCAGCTGGTATTTTTTGGTACATATTTTTGTTATTATTTTCTTAAAAACTAAACTGGTCACACTGGATTTTTAAGAAGAACTAATGAATGATATAAATGCTCATAGAAGATGGTTGTATTGTTGTTTTCGTTTGCTTATTTTTATGGATTTATGAAAATAAAGAAAAGTTGCTGTTGCATATTAGTTTTAATTTGAGCCCGCTAACTCCGAAAATCTCAGGGTCGGGGTCAAGAACTGGATTAATTAGTAAATTTGTGAAAATTATAAAAATGTGAACAATAACCGACAACGAGCAACGAGAAAAAGCAGTGATCAATATCACAAACTATGAATTTGAAAGATTCTGCAGTGGCATCGCCGACTTAGGTGTAAATGATCAATGTTCCAACAAACCTCCACAAGTTGAAGCAAGTAAAAGTAATCCCACTGGAATATCTAATACTAATAACAACACACGTGATGTGAATGTTATGTTAGCCACGATGAATGCAACAAAATGCAACAATGTTGCAGATGCTTAATAATAACCAGATTAATTATTCTAGAAAATTTATGCCCGAGTTTTCAAACATGATCATTCTTTTTTTGGATGGGAAAAAGCTTTTTTTTTTCAAAAAAATCAACCTCTGACTGATACTTTTGGCGCAGAGGTTTATTTATCAATTTTTTTAAAGAATTTATACGACAGTGGCTTATTACCCAAAGAAGGTGAGAAGAAACGATCATTATTTTTGAGAGTAATGTCAAAAGAAGTAAAGAATGTTCGATTCATTAGACACTGCAATGGGATTACACAACTGGTTCTCGTCATTTATTTAAGAAACCGCGAAGATCCATCTAACAGATGCTGCCCACTTTTGATTTCAAGGTAGAAGATTAACAACCTGGTCAACTGCCTTTATAATGACATTTTTCATTGTGAAAATAAAACCACCATTTGGAAAAAAATTACGCAGCGTGTCCAAAGACTAAACGAAGATGTGTTCCAGTACTTCCATGGCAAAGTATGGTTATGCAGAAGACTAAATTTAGACCGAAGAATGAAAAAAACACATAGCAGCAGGGCTCTTCACAGACAAACATGCTGAACGTGTGGCAGGTAGAATGTACTTTGACGAGGATGAAATCTTTAGAGGCATTTCGTCTTTTGAAAGGCTATAAAGCGACAGACAGAAGTTTAGGGAATCAAACAGGTAATCTAACCCGAACTACAACAGGGGATCAACCAATACTGAGACGAGACAAAATAAATGCTATAATTGTAATTCGGCAGGTCATACAGCTGAGCGATGCCTAAAACCAAAAAAGACCCCTTAATTTCATTTTTTATGTGGTTCCGCGAGCATAAAAAGGGATTGCCCCAAGAAACAGCCTGTCACTTCTAGTAGAAGACTTGTAAATGAAAAGGGTGTTACACTGCCGACGTGATGAAACCAGCATATGTGTTGTTCATGTATCTAGAAAATGAATCCTGCAAGTTATTTAAAAATTTTATTATTGATACCGGCAGTCCTATCTTTGATTTTTTTGAATTTTGTTAAAAATGTTAATTTTGAGTCATTTGACATAAAACTGTATAATTATATTTCGTCGTTTCGTCTCTCAGATCATAGTGTCTGTGCTTAAGACTACCAGTTTAAAGAAGAAGAAGAAGAAGTAACTAACATGTTGACCACCCTGCAGATCTCTTTCGCTGTCATTAAACTTTTTAGTGCGAAATAGACCACATAGCTCATAGGGTTCTTCTACTTTTCGCATAGAGAGAGTCAAGAAAAGGATGAGGGAGTTCACCCTTTAATAGGGACGCCACAAAGGGGAAGGAGTAGTGTTTGGGATCAGTAAACATACTTTTCATATTCAGTGTGTGAACATTCTAAACTTGCTAATATAACTTTATTTTATTAAATATTACCTTCAAAATTGTGAGCAGTCACGCCAAATTTTGAACAGTGTTGTCAGATTTATTTTTTCCCTAGAAGTTTAATCTAAAATTATCAATTAAAGGTTCCAGTATGAATGAGTTATGTAGTAAATGTACACAAAGATTTAAGTTTAAAGATAGTTTTAAAATGTACAGGAAATTGTTGTAATCAATTCCATATTAGATGTGTCAATGTATCTGATATTTCAGAAATAATGGAAAACTGTAAAGAATTAAAATGGTACTGTGATATATGCATTCAAAACTTAGAAAATATGTGGAGCTTTAAACATGAAATTGCATTTGTGAAGAGTCAGATCAGTAATAAGTTAACTGAATATCAAAATATTCTAAAGAAAAATATCAGTGTGGAGAATGCAACTGAGGACACAAGGACATACGCAGAAGTAGGTGAAGTTATTGTAGTAAAACCAAAAGATGCACAGGAGAGTAAAAATACAAGAGAAGCTATTCAAAAACATGTAAAACCAGCGGCATTGGAAGTTGGGATAACTGAAATAAAAAATCTAAAAGAGGGTGGCATATTGATCAAATGTAAAAGCAAGGAAGAGGTGGAGAGAATAAAATCGGTAGCAGAGAAAAACCTCAGTAGGAATGATAGAATAAATGCACCAAAAAAATCCGTGTATAAAAGTGCTTGATATAGAAGAAAAAAATAGACAGTGAAAAGCTAATAAGTGCAGTTAAACAGAACACCTTTATACAACATGTAACATTTTGTATTGATATGTTAAAATTTAAAAAAAATTAAAACTACTCATATGGCCCTAATAGAATGTGACCTGATCATATTTTCTAGAATAACTAAAAAAACAAAGACTATGTAAGCTGGTCTAGATTTGAGTACGAAAAGTAATGTCCTGTGTATGAGAAAAAAACTAGAACTGCAAAAATAAAAAATTAGACATTCAGTGAGTAGTGACTAGCCATTAAAAAACGAGTAGAGGATGTAGAAGACTATTTTTAAATGAAAATCCTTAACCTCATGTTTTATTTTTAATTGTCTTATTTCCTATTTTGGTAAAAAAAATTACTTTTAATCTTATGACTTGTACTATACAAATTGTGTCCCTGGTATTAAATAAAATTCTATTCTATTCTATTCTAATACGACTAATAGCTGTAGGAACTCGCCTTTCAGCCGTAGCCCTAGTGGCTCGTCAGATAGAAGACCTTGACTGCATATAAGACAAAATCATCTCTCGTGTTTACAGTCCGAGTGACTGGGTACGACGATGGTCGTCAGGCCGTAGTCGCAGGAAATTGCGTAATCAAAATCCTCGTGTGGAATATCTGAACGACTCTGCGAAGAATGCCTTGTGGCCAAAGCCCGAGAGTTTCAGTTGGTTCAATTGATGACTCTTGTCGGGGGCAGAAGTTGAAGCAGGGACTGGAGGATTTCTTCTAATAATTCTTGATCTCCCTTAATGGAGAATAAGGAAAATTCTGGTGTAAAGGATTCAGACACAATAATCCAAAATAATGTAGTTTTAAACAAAGAAGCCTTAATATGTTTGAGCGAAGATCCACAGAATATAAATACTTATGCTATAGAATTTGTAACGAAATGTTTCCACATCCCGTTATTGTTTGTCTTGGATTTTTGCCTATATTTAATATATGCCCTATATATCACTTTTACCTTTATTGTCATCAAATAAATTGCCAACAGCCGCGGTAGTTATAGAGCGCATCTATCTTCGCGCAACACACGCTTGCACCTGCGGTTTTTTGAGGCTTTGGTTTTTCCAAGCCACGCGAGGTTAAATTGATTCACGTTTCGACTGTTCAAGTAAGTGGTTGACTCTTAATAATTTTGATTCGCTTTCTCTGCTAAATCAGATTGAAATAATAATATTTTATTAATTTAATTTTTGCTTAATAATTGAGGTAGAGGGTAGTTATTTTAAAATAATTATCGAAGCGTAACCATAAGGT
Organism: Rhamnusium bicolor; assembly: GCA_029963845.1. NCBI lineage: Eukaryota > Metazoa > Arthropoda > Insecta > Coleoptera > Cerambycidae > Rhamnusium > Rhamnusium bicolor. The sequence goes on from JANEYF010001791.1 coordinate 15,830, forward strand.
TACAAATTTGGGCTAATCGTTGTGCGTAGTTAGCAGTTATCTTTTTGCTTGTTTTTTTTTGGGTACCTGTTTTTTTTTTTTCGGCCCTGATTAAATAGGGAATTTTGTGAAAACGATAGTTTCGTTTTTTTGTATGGTTTTAGGTAACCAGGAGATTACCGGACTAATAAGAGCTGCACAAACGTCTCAAATCCCACGGAATCCTGGAAGTGCTCCACCGAGCTAGGGTTTTCCAGAATTTGTCCAGGTTTTAGTTGGGAAGTAAGTCTGCCTAAGGATAGGTCCTACTACACTCTAGGTAAGTGATCAAGTTTTATTAATTTGTTGCTTAAATTAAATACGATCATATACCTAGGGTGTGGCAGCTTTCTATCTGCGATAATTTGTGCAACTCTCAGTTTGAGTAGTATGCAGGGTATCTAATAATAATAATAATAATAACTTGACTTTATTTATCTTCTAAACAATTTACAAAAAGTATATTTTCATGGGAATGGCGACGTTCAACAGTGTTGCTCTTCCACATAACCATTCCAGTTTCACATAATAATATCATTAAAAGCGCATTTATATATACATATACATATACATATATATATATATATATATATATATATATATATATATATATATATATATATATATATATATATATATATATATATATATATATATATATATATATATATATATATATATATATATATATATATATATATATATATATATATATATATATATATATATATATATATATATTTAATATTATTTGGTATATATGATGTGGGCAAACATAAAAAAAGACCTTGGTAAGAATATAAAAAACGAATTATTCACTAAATACCCCGTTTCAACCAATTGTTTAGAATTAAAGGCCCGTAACTTAAATGACGAGGTGAAACATATTATAAATGGTTCTACACTTCGCAGAGACAAATTTCAGACACATGTGCAAGAACAGTTGGGAATCGGATTATCTGCCTCAGGTATGACAATAAATAAAGTCTTGAAAATAACGATCTTTCATAAGAGTTATTAACAGACTTGAGTGATGCTGGACAAATTCTTACCGGCTGACATTACACACTCTCGAAATCAAGACGCTACGACGTATCACCTCATTTAAATAAGAGAGCAAAGGAAATTGCTGATACATCTCCAACTGACAACTACCTTTTTTGGTACGGGCTTTGCTGAAAATGCAAAGCAGGATATTGATAGAAAAACAGTAGTGGGGATATTATTGACCCAGTTTCTGCTCTACGAACAAACAATATGGAAGCCCCCATAAAACCCAACAATAAGACAAACATAGAAGTTCCTTCTCAAAAGGGACCTAGATATCATCTCAGCCTTTAAACCGGAGACCCTTCCTACCACATGAGGGGATTAGTAGGATATAACGATATTAGATTAGTTGAATAAAACGGAGATACTACCCTTAAAACAAGAGAGGAGGCAAAAAATTTGCCGGAGACATTAGTTCAGGTAGGTGAAAAGATAATGACAAATGAATGGAAAGCTTAAGTTGTGTTTATCAAAGTGGCGTAAAATTGTAAATAACCAAGTAATATTGGATTGGATACGAAGATATCGGATTCGCTTTGTAAAGAAACCACAGCAGATATCATCGTTTCATAGTTTTATTCACCGTCTGCTAACCTTGCCATTAAGTCCAAACAATTTTGAAAAAGAAGTTAACACAATAAAACAAATAGCAAGGAATAATGAATACAAAGAAAGTATCACAGATAATTTAATAAAAACAAAACAAAAGAAAAATCTGTATAAGGAGTTTTATGCTGGTTCTGTACAAGACGCCAATATCATCCATAAATGTATTAATTATAGACCTAGAATTAGTGATAAAGTCAGCAATAAATTAAGTAAATTAGGTTGCAAAACAATATCTGTAAATAAAAATAACCTAGGAAAAATGTTAATAAGCAATAAGGATAAAACAGAAAAACTACAAAAGAGGAGTGTATGAGCTAAAATGTAGTGACTGCGACGATATATACATTGGCCAGACTGGACGTAACATAAAAAAGCGACTTGAAGAGCATAAAAAGTCTATTGTAAACAACGTATATAGCATCGGCATGTCAACACACTGTATAGAAAACAATCACTTTATCAATATGGATAATGTAGAATTACTTCATTCCGAAAAGAAAAGCAAAAAAATAGACTTACTAGAAATATTAGAAATTAAGAAAGCTTCCAAAAATAAAAAAACGATTACAAATGAACAACAAATATTCGCAGGTCACCACATTTTAGATAAAGTAATTTAACTTCTAAAAAAATTCCAAATCTTTCAAACCATTTTTATTAGTATAAGTTGCCAGATGTAACATTCAATATATAAGCAAGGAACACAAATTATAATTTAGTACCTCTCATCTGTACTCTTGAAAAGGGCCTAAAAAGCCGAAATACGTGTAGAGTGGAAATACAATTTTGAAACATTTAAAAGCAAAATTTCTTTGTTCATTTAAAATATCTTTAATAACATAAGACAGGATGTTTATGACCTGCAAATATATTCTGATGCAAGTAGACCTGGATGGGGAGTATTTAGTAATGGACAAAAAACTCATGAGTTTTGGTCCGAGAAAGAATAATGCAGTCACATACATAAACTACTTAGAGCTCTTAAGTGTGTACTATGGAATTGAAGATTGGGATGCAGAACTGGCAGAAGAAAACAGATTCGGAAATGAAGATTACAATGAAGAATTAAATTTTTCAGAGGTTCCTCCAGACAATTACCCAGTATAGTAGAATGTGAATACTAAATTAAAATTTTTATTAGATACTGGGGCAACAGTTAGCATTATTTTTAGCAAATATCTAGCTAAACATGAAATAATTGACACATCAAAGAAAATTAATTTAAATGGAATTTCTGGGTCAACAGTATCAAAAGGTTCAGTTTGTATTTCATTACAAGTAAATAATATATAGCTCTGTCATAAGTTTTTATTTATGGATGACCTTGACCATAAAATGCATGGTATATTAGGTTCAGATTTCTTTTGTAAATATTCAGCTATAATGGATTATGAAAAAAATGTATTTTCTTTCTGGTTTAACAATCAAAAAAATTTTAATTCCAATACAATCTACAAAATATTTTAAGGTTGATATAACTGAGGATTGTGTTGTTTCACCGGGTGAAATATGTGAAGGAGTTTTCGTAGCTGGAACTCTAGCTAAACCTAAGCAAAACACGATACCTATTAAAATACTCATTGTTAGAGATCAAGAAGTTGTTCTCAAAAATTTTAGCCCTACGGTAGAAAAATTGAAAGATTATAATTTATGCGAATTTAAAAATAATAAAAGTTTTTCAGTTGATAGAGCGAATAAATTGTTAAATATAATTAAGGTAGACCATTTAGGTAGCGAGGAAAAAAGTACTTTAGAAGAAAATTGCGTAAAGTATTCTGATATATTTCAATTAAAAAACGACCCACTGACAACCACTAATATTTATAAAGAAAATATACAACTAAATAAATCGGCTAAACCTGTTTATGTAAAGCCTTATCGGCTACCGCATTCTCAAAAGACAGAAATTCATAATCAAATTGATAAAATGTTAAAAGAGGGAATTATAGAGGAAACACGATCAAAGTGGTCAGCGCCCTTGCTGATTGTTCCAAAAAAGGTTGATCAAAAGGGAAATAAAAAATGGAGAGTTGTTGTAGATTATAGACAATTAAATAAACAAATACAGGATGACAAATTTCCATTGCCCTGCATCACAGAAATCTTAGATTCTTTGTCTGGTGCTATGTATTTTGCTCATCTTGATTTAACTCAAGGTTATTATCAGATCGAACTTGACCATTCTAGTAGACAATGTACAGCATTTACAACAGATCGAGGACAGTATCAAATGACGAGGCTCCCAATGGGGTTGAAAATTAGCCCTAGTGCTTTTTCTCGAGCAATGACAATTGCAATGTCTGGTTGAAACTATGAATGTTGTTTTGTTTATTTAGACGATTTAATTGTTTTTTGGAGACAATTTAATAAATCATAATAGAAACTTAGTAAAATTTTTTCAGAGACTGAGAGAGGTAAATTTGAAGTTAAATCCAAACAAATGTGAATTTTTGAAAAAAAGAAATTCTTTATTTAGGTCATACTATTTCATCTGAAGGTGTTTCACCGGATTCTTCAAAAATTGAGGTAATTAAAAAATTTCCAATTCCAAAAGATTCTAATGAGGTGAAAAGATTCGTTGCTTTTGCTAATTATTACAGAAAATATATTCAAAATTTTGCACATATTGCCACACCTCTTAATAATTTAACAAGAAAAAAATACTCAGTTTATTTGGACTGAGGAATGTCAAAAATCTATTGAAAAATTGAATCGGTGAGTGAAAGAACAATACAAGCGCCAAAAATGACGTTTTAAACTGAGATAGCCAAATTGCTTATAATACGTAAACCTATCGATGAGCCAAACAACAGTACATAAGCCAACCGCCTGCCTTTAAAGGAAGACTATGCAATTTGTGACTGAGTGGAAGAACAATACAAGTGCGGCGCTTGTACTGTTCTTCCACTCATTCGTGTTAAACTTCACAGAGAAATGTCAAATTAGCAAATATGACTCACTTTTTGATCAACTGTCGTAGATAACACGTATTATTTGATAAAATTTAATTCTGTGGTATAACGAGCGTTTTTTAGTAATTTAAAGTGTATAATGTTTAATAATAGTAGCGATAATGACAGTGCTATTGAGAGATCTATAAGAAAAAGGAAAAAAGCAACCTGGAAACACATGGAAACAGAACCAACGAAAATATGCTGGTCTTCGAGGCGAAGAATACGTTAATACGGCTGGAAAGACAACTCCTAGCAAGAAAATTATTGGACAAATTGAGTAGGTTACTTATATATTGTCACAAAATTTTCTTTGCTAACAGGTTCCCGTTTTTTTTTAGGTGTAAAGATAAGTGTACCGTAAAAATCACGCAAGATGATAGGCAACCTATATTGTCCAAGTTACTTCAATTGAAAAGTAAAAATGAGCAGGATATCTACATAATGAGTCTTATGGAAGCGAAACCGGTAGCAAGACGATGAAAAAAGTAGCATGAACTGCGTAAAAACTGCAACATTCGCATACTATGTGTACCAAGGAGGTAACAGAATACCTATATGTAAAAAAGCATTTCTTGATTTGCATGGTATTTCAAATTCCCGATTACAGAGATTAAACAAACTTTTAAAGGAAGGAAATATGCCAGTAGATTTACGAGGCAAACACAATAATTGTCCTCATGTATTACCTCCTGAACATATTGCCAAAATAAAGGAGCATTTCTATTGAAGATCTCGCATTATAGTAGTGCTAAAATAGTAAAATACCTTGATAGTAAACTAAATGTTAAAACTATGTACGAGCTGTTTATAAAAAAATTGCCTGATCTGAACACAAAAGTAAAATATGAATATTATCTAAAATATTTTAACGAGAATTATTCATTAAGGTTTGGCAAACCCTAAGTGGATCTCTGTGGTGAATGCAAACGACTGGAAACGAAAATAAAAGACGCGAATCTTAACGATAGGTAATGCAAAAAGGGTACATGCTGCTGAATTAATGGACATAAGCGTTGGGCTAAGAAGTTTTATGCACAAATGCAAACTGTAACAAAAATGTGTACTGAGAAAAATAATGTTTGTGGCTTAACTTTCGACTTTATGCAAAACCTACCTTTAGCCAATATACCTGTCCAAGAAATGTTTTATTATCGCCAGTTATGGGTATATGCCTTTCAGATTCATAACTTCATAAACCAATACGGGACATTTTTATACATACCACGGGGACAGGCACACAAAGGTCCAGACGAAGTATGCAGTTTTCTTTTGCATTATATATTAAATAACGTACCTCCAGAAATAACAGAACTCCACATATTTTCTGACGGGTGTCCTGGACAAAACCGGAACAATACAATGGTGAGATTTTTATTAACTTTAGCAGCTACCAAGCAAGTTTATAAAAACATTTCTTTAAATATGTAATACTGTATGTGAGAAGCAGTTGGGCTGAAATCCACTTTTTTTCAGAAATGATTTTCAATTAATTTTAAGCTTAAAATACTCTTGCCCGTTCGTGGTAAAAAGGCGGAAGTCACAAATTCAATTGGATAAAAAAATACAAGAAAATAAAAAAGGCGCACGTCCCTTAGCAGTTAGGAGCATAAATAATGAAGTCCCACTTAAGCCTCTATGTTTCTTAACTAACGCTTCTGTTTTGTTAGTGGCATAAGGACTTAAACGGGACTTCAGCCTTTCTGTTTAGTAAGGTTTCCTTCGAAGGTTTCTGGATTTGCGCGTTTGGTATAAATGATTTTATTGCTTAAATCTTGTTAATGTGCAAGTCGTGTTCATAGAAAGTGCTGTTATTTTCAGTAAAAAAGGCAGTTTTCGATATGTTTTCAAGCAGAACTCATTTGATAATGAAAAATATTAATTTGATTAATTCTACACTTAATGGAAATACAAATACTGGTAAGTGTTATCATAAAAATTAATATTTTATTTAGGCCTAACCTCTCTTTGATAAATTGTTGGGACGAATGTTATGTGTTGAGGTGTTAATTTTATAATGTTGATTTAAAAATGATATTCCTGGACGTTTTAATATTATTTGAAAACGTAATCGTGGGAATTTTGGGCAATTATAACTTTATTAGGTAAATATTATATTACGTACGTTTCGGGTTATAAAACATGGAACATATTCAGATGTACAAAAAATTATTGGTATATTTTTTAAAGACAAAATTTGTTGTTTTTAAAATATGTAGTATAAAATTCTATCGACCGGTAAATAGAGTTTTATAACTTTAAGAATTTATTCTTATAATTAGAGCCCGTATCTCGGATGACATTTGTGAATATTTTGAGATATTTACGTTTTTCAATAGATAAAAAAAGGGTCCCTGACCCTCGAGATAATTACTAAATCTTTCAACTGTCTTGATGGTCAGGGGCCCTTTTTTTATCTATTAAGAATAGTAAGCATCTCAATAAAAATTCGCAATGTCATCCGAATTACTGGTTCCACTCACAATAGACATGATGCAAATACGTCTTATATGTATAATTATTATTTTTAAATATTAAAATGTAAAGTTATAACACTCTATTATCAGTAGTTTGAATTTTATTTATTACATATTTTAAAAATAAAAAATGTCTTTAAAAAATTTACCAATAATTTTTAATAGGGACTGCAAAGTTAACTTTATGAATGTTATAAAAAATAAAAATAAATGAAAAAATACTGCAAAGTAAAATTTGTATAGTTTTTAAAAAGTAAAAAGGTAATATGCGAAACAGGCGATTCGCATATTTATACCAAGGTTTCAGAACCTAAAATATTTACACGACTTAATTTGTATTTTCTTTCAAAAGGTACAGTCGTGTGCATATTGTCATTAGCAATTTTCAAACAAAATCGTATGCAATGGATTTGCAGGTTTCCGCCCACTGGCGGGGATGAGAATGTCACAGGCCTATCCGCGATCATCCAGTCGTTTAGTGTGCAATTTTGTATTAGAGCTAACAGTCGCAAAGAAAACAAAAAATGCAAGCACCCATTGACGCGAATACCCGACATCAAATAATATTTTTGAAGGGCTCAATATATCCCAAATAGGAAGGGAATTAAACATTTCTGTAAATATTGGTATTTTTATGCTGTTATTTTATATATTCTAAATTTTAAACATGAAACATTTTAATTAAACAGATTATTACACCCAAACTCTAGATTTTATTTATTTTTTAAGATGTTGGTTCTTATTATCTTAACAAGTATTATAAGGCACATCGGGTTCACAAATGTTAAAAAGAACAGGCTTTTGATATCATTGTTTTAAATAAACTGGTGCACAATTTAAGTGGATATTGGAAAAATATACATACATATTTATTTCATACGGTAAATGACTAGATCCCAATTCATTTGCACATTACAGTATCTGATACCGTAATGTGTTGCCTAGCAACGCTATTATACTATTGTTATTAGGAAGCAATTCTTTTGCAGTTTTGACTTTTGACATTTTCACTTAAAAATAAAATAAATAAGATATTTAAATACATAGGTATAGCAATTATTTAATACATTAAAAGTTAATTTTTACACTAACTACAACAATCGTATTCAAAATTTATGACAAAAGTAACTGTCATAATTCAAAGAAACACATAAGAATGAAGTCAAAGCCAACTATAAAAATGCAACCCGACAAGTATTTTAGTGAAGAAAATCATCCACCGCTATAGAGCGTTTTTTTACTGTAAAATTATTTTTCTACCAACTTTAGTAAATGAAGAATGTTAGATAACTATAGATTACGTTTCTACTTACAAAATTTTTAATATTTTGCTTAACTAAAGTTAGTAATTTTTATTTTATTTGGACCTATATTGATCAATATTAACACAGTTGTGAATTAAACACTTTGGTCCTTACCTCTACTTATAAAACATACTTTTCTACCAACTTTAGTAAATGAACAATGTTATACAACTATATAGATTAGGCTCCTATTTACAAAATTTTTAATATTTTGCTTAACCAAAGTTAGTAATTTTTATTTTATTTGGACCTATATTGGATTAATATGAACCCAACGAGTCAATAATTATAGTTTTTTATTCATTTTAAAAAGAATTATAAAGACTGTATGAAATAAAATATTATTCGATACACGTCCGTTAAGGTGTTGTTACAGTTTCGTACCGGACTTGTAACGAAAATTACTATTTTGAAACGAGATGGTTATAGGTATTTCAAAATCTTATGAACCGTGAAATACGCAAAAAGTAGAGTTTATTTTGCGTTATAAGTAGTATACAGGGTGATTAGCGACCCTGACATCATAGGTTGATAAAACCTAGGCAGACAATATTCCACAAATTTCAATACCCTTTATTTAACAATTAGTAAATTACTTCCTCACCCCTCAAAATGAGGAAGGTATGTATTCGTTTTCAAATTTTTTAAAATGTTTATTGCATTTCTGGACGAATCTCGCCGAATTATGACGATACACAAAATTTCAGAAAGAAAAAAATTTCTGTCTGTGCGTGTGTGTATCGCGATAGCAGCTACAGTTTTTGAGATAAAGCTTTCAAATTTGGTACACACATTCTAGAGGCCAAAGAAAAGATTGAGTTCGTTGATGAGCAAAATCGGTCAACTGGATCTGGGTCTACCGGAGCCCAACATTTCTACTTCTAACTTTACAGAAAAATTTATTCGTGATGAAAGATAATAAATCAGATCTGTTATACAAAATCCATCATAATATTGTGTCCAAATGTTTAAATAAAGCTGTAAATTGAAATTTTAACATTTACGTCATAGGCATTTAGTCTATGTTTACGATAAACAATTTTTGGTATTATTGATAATAAACGGGTCATTGAATTTTGTCATAACATGTGAAGGCTTGAATTCAATGGCATTGGTTAAAAATGTTTCTTTAATACAGAAAAAAATATTGCACACCAGGCATTATACATATTAATTCCGTTAAGACATAAATAATTTTATTACACATTTTTCGGAAATAGAGTATTGAACTCTTAAAAAATTATTACATTCTTCTTTTTAGAGATCGACCGTCAGTCGTTGGCTGAGGAATCATGCAAACGAAAATTGTTTATTGTCTCTTCCTAGTACGGGCCGTCCACGGCTTATTTATGCGGCTTAAAGTCAGCAAATGGTAAATTCTTACCTTCAAAATGGTTTTGAATCCACACGGATTTTTGCCAATCAATTCGAGGTATCAACATGCACAATAAGAAGGGCGCTGCATAGGGAGGGGTTGCACAATCGGCGACCAGAACATAAGATCTTCCTGACAGAAGAAAATAGGCGAGCTAGGTTGGCATTTGCCCGGGAATATTTAAATTTCGACTGGAGGAACACAATATTTTCCGATGAAAAATGCTTCCAGTCGAACCAGCATGGTAGGGTATCCCTTTGGAGGGTAACCGGTACTCGATATGATGAAAACCACGTCATACCGAACACAGTGTCCGGTCGCATAACGGTAAATTTATGGGGTTGGATGAGTGATGGTGGTCCAGGCGAGCTTATACTTATTCCGAGGCGGGCCAATTCACACAATTACCTTGAGGTGCTAAATGACGTTATGTTGCCCTCTGTGCGCACCGTTTATACGGTAGATGAACTCCCTATAATAAATTTTGTCGATGACAATTGCCCTATACATCGTACTCACATTGTGAGTAACTGGTTTGTTGAGCACGCAGAACACGTGAATCGTATTCTATGGCCTCCCAGGTCCCCGGACTTAAACCCCATAGAAAATTAATGGGGTTTAATGGTCCAGATGTGGGACCATAGAAATGAACGAACAACTGAGGCGTTACACCAACATTGCTTGGGGAGGATATGAGAAGAAACTTTTGCGGGAATATTGTAGCCTCCATGAATGAGCGTTTGCAAGCTGTGATAGACGCGAACGGAGGATATACACGATATTAAGATTAATGTTAATATCGTGTATATCCGCCGTTTGCTGATTGTTCGTTAAATATGTATTTTCTTTTATATCTCAAAATGGTCGAAGTACCAATTTTATTGTTATTTTCTAGTCTTTATACAGGGTGGGGCACGTAAAACTCCTCCTCCTTTATTTTAATTATTTGTGACATTTTAAAAAATCTTGGTACACCCCTTTTCCTTTTTATTTGTGGAAGGAAAATTTTGAAGTTTGGTGTAATAAACATACTTGGAAAAGGTCATTTTTTGACTAAAATAATATTTCCGGCCACTTCCGGTTTTACCGAAAAAGACTAAAATTTGGTTGTTTTCATGAACACTTCTTATTTATTTTATTTTCGTTACCTAGAGACGATTCTGAGTACTTTAAAACTAGACAATTGCATATTTGGCTATGATTTTTTTGAAAATAAATTTGAAATTTTCATTTAGAGTGCCCTAGCTCAAACTTTCCTAATAATGCATAAATAAATAAATAATAATTTCTTATTTCACGTTATTACACCTTGTAATTATTTATTTTTCAAATAAAACGTTAGCTGTACAACCCCTTACCACAAAATCATGTTTACATTATTTCAAGTTGACTGATGGCTTAATAGTTTTAATAAAGTAATAATATAATTGTCAGGAATGTTTCAGCATTTTTTTTTGGAGAAAGCACTCTAAAATAGAATGTAAAATTAATTTCCAAAAAAAAATCATTGCCAACTGTGCAATTATGTAGCATCAGAGTACTCAGAATCATTTGTATATTACAAAAATAATATAGAAAGTAATTCATGAAAATAATTAAATTTTAATAAATTCCGGTGAAACAGGAAGTGGCCGGAAATATTATTTTATGTCAAAAAAAATGGGCCTCTACAAATATTAACTAAGCCAACTTTAAAATTTTTACTTAAACAAATAAGGAAGAAATAAAGGGGTGTACCAAGATCTTGTGATATACAGGGTTGGTCAACAACAAGTATGTTATCCCTTATGGAAAACCCTGTATATCTGTACACATTTTGCAGTTTTAATCATCTCCCGATGATGTCAACTTAGTTGGCGAAACGCGCGCCGAGTGTGAGTCCACTGTTTTGGTGTGTGCGGAAAACTAATCCGGCGAGTTGTATTGAGAAGTAGGTTTTGAAACATAAAAGTTGTAAAAACTCATCTACAATTTCAGTTTGACATAAATGTCAAGATATTTGCTGTTTTTGATTGTATTGTAACAGGTGTTTTTTAAAAAGAGGCATTTACTTTGAAGTGAGAAGTAGATATTTGAACTTTGATTGTTAATAACTTTGAACTTTGTCATTATCAAAATGTTTAAGAGATATATAAATCGATATCCTCTTTCAAAATGTGTAAAAATATACAGAGTGTTCCATAAGAGATAAAAAACTTGTTGTTGACCTACCCTGTATACAGTATGTCCACGGTTAGAGTGTATAAGAGGGAAAACTTTTTTATTTCTCATTTTACGCTGAAAATTTATTCTTCATAAAAAGTTTTGCTTATGTTAAAAATATTACTGCCATGGAGTAAGTAAACATGTCATGTACAGAGTGTTCAGAAAATTAAAAAATCTGAAAATGATGTGGAGTAAAGTACGTTCAATTTTAACATTATGAAAAACTGTTACTAAAGTTGTTTAAAATTAAAATATTTGTCAAAATTCCAATTTGTGAATAAATCTGCCTGATTCTTTTTTTTAAAAAATTTATAAGTATCAAGTGGTATCATACGGTAAAACTTCCGGTAAAATAAAAATAATTTTCTTCTTACAAAAATTATTAAATAAGACAGTCAATTAACTGTCAACTTTTCAGTTATACAGTTTTTTCTTTTCATTTTCAAAATAGTAAAATTATGCCGATTTATAAACAAATTGGAATTCTGACATAAATTTTAATTCTAAACAACTTTTCTTAGTAACAGTTTTTCATATCGTAAAAATTGAACGTAGTTTACTCTACATCATTTTTAGATTTTTTTTGAACACCCTGTATATGACATGTTAACTTACTCCATGACAATCCTATTTTAAACAAAAGCAAAACTTTTTATGAAGAATAAATTTTCCGCGTAAAATGAAAATTAAAAAAGTTTTTTCTCTTATCCACTCTAACCGTGGACATACTATAGATAGTGTACTTTTCGTAGAAAATCTGAAAATTTCGGTAAATACTGGGGCAATATTTTGAAATTTTTGAAAATGTCAAAAATAAACAAAATAAAGGGGGGGGACTTTCACGTGCCCCACTCTGCATAGTAAAATTTGTATTCTATAATGTGTTTAAACGTGCCTAAATACTACAAAACTATGGTCACGTTTGAGTTCCTTTTAGAATAAATGAGGAGCAGACTTTCTATATGCATTTTGTCCATTATTTGTAATTTTCAGAAATAAAGAAAATCTATGACAGGTTTGTGGATTAATTTATCCAGAAAGTAAATTTCGGAAAAAATGCAACAAAAATCACATAGTCATCGCACCTAGATGTAAAAAATATCTTTTTGATCATTTTCCAAATAACTCAAAAATGTGATGGGCAAATTGCATTTAATTTGTCAATTTGAATTTTTTTTGGCTGCACAAAATAATTTTACTAACTTGGTAATGGAGCTGTAAAAAACATAATAAGAAAGAAAAGTATTATTTATTTATTGTAAAAAACAGCGTATTATTACAATCGCATAATATGTGATCTTCTTCGATATCCATTATCTTTTTCAATATTATTTTGGTCATTTTAGACAACATTTTCGTCATTTCTGGGCAGACGACGACAATCAAATGACAGTCAGTCCACATTTAAAGGACAAACTGCTGCTTGTTTGTCTTTCAACGTTGGGCATGCTACACATAGAATGTCCATGACGTTTTCATCAATTACTTTACATGGGAAAAGTGCATTTTTTGTGTCCTTTTCTACATAAGATTGTCGCCTGCAATTGATAACTTGTCTCTCCACCTTCGCTTCGGTAGAAAACTTAAAATAATGGACAAAATGCATATAATAGAAAGTCTGCTCCTCAAATATTCTTCACTCCGTGTGAATAATTGTGTTGATTTAACTACTTTTTTAATTTTGTTAAGATCTTATTCCTTTGTTGTTCCTTTTATTGTTAAGTAATAAATAAATCTAATTTGCTGTTTATTTATTATTATTATTATTATTTTTTTTGATAATTTTGAAGTAACAACCTAATATCATTTCCTTGGTTTGGTTTATGTCCATTTTAATAATTTTAATTTAATTACTTCGGTCAATTTCATATATTTATATAGTTCATGGGAGATAGAGGACGTGGAGCCGATTTCAAAACACCCCCATATTTGCTCCGTGATGTCCTTCGTTAATCGTTACTGATGTATAGGGAATTTTCTAAGTTGATTTTTTGATTTTGTACGGTATCATTTAACGAATTAAAAATTACACTGTTCTTTATTTTAAACAAGCAATATTAATAATTTAAAACTTAAAATTTTTTTAAAAATTTTATGTAATATGAATATTTGAAATATACTAGAGGCTCATTCATTAAACAAAATTAAAAAAATACAAAATACTCAAAGTGCGGGACTGGATTTTAAAAAATAACATACTTATCTAACGGAATCTTATTTTCTTATTTAATTTTGCATTGTAATTCATTTAAAGCTCCACTTTTTATTGATCTAAATAAGTGATTAAGAAAATAAATTTACCATTTGATGTTGCTCAATAATCAATGGTATTTAAAAAAAAAATCTGTTATAATAATGCCAAAAATTTGTATTGTATTTTGTTTGTTATTGATACATAATTCTAAGGTTAACTTCGCCCTCAATAAATACATTTTATTATTGTTATTATTTATTATTTATGTAATTTTCGTATCCATAAAATATAGTGCGATTTTTGATAACTTATCAAAACCATAATTTTCCCCACTCCAATTCTGTATTTTTTTAAAACACAGTATTTTTACGTGTACGCCGGAATACCAAAGACATTTGTGCACAATTTTTTTAATTAATTGGATAAAACTGTTAAAAAATATGACGTCTCAAAAATTTGGAAGAAATTAGGAAATCCCCTGTATATCAACGAAGGAATATTGAGGGCACATATGGGAGTGTTTTGGAATCAGCTCGACGTCCTCAATCGCCCATTACACTGTCGGTTTAAATCTGTGATAAAAAAGTCAAGTTGTTCAATTCCTGGTTCTATTTCTACTGGTAATAATTATTTCACAGTGATACCACCGACTATAAGAGAGTTTCTTTATAATAATTAAATTTAAACAAACACATATACACATTTGGGGATGGATTACCTTTAATTTCAGTATACCCTTCTAAAATTTTAAGAAACTAATTTTTTATTCCGATTCATATTATAACATCTCGAATAAACAAAAGCAAACAGTTTAGCAGAGACAATACTTTCAAACATTTAGATCTGTAAAGTTTTACAATTTGTATCGGCAATCGGCACGCTTTCGACTGCGGTCGGAACATAGCCATCCTAATTGGTTGAGACGCATTAAACGAAATTGAACTTTAAGGTGCTAATGACAATATGCACACGACTGTACATTACCGTTTTTTACCGTTTAACAAACTTTATTTATTATTTTATACTTTACATAAGAAACCTTAAACTAATGTATATTATTTGCTTTACTTATCCCATTGCATAATGGTATAAGTATATATATATTCTGACGGGCGTTACAGATCGCGGGGCGCGGTACACACCCGCCGTGGCCGCTGTTGTGGCCTAGACTAAGTGATGTTTCTATTTTAGTTTTATTTTTCAGCTTTTTCCTGACAACAAAGCAATTGCCGTATTAGACAGAATGTTTAAGATAATTAGATAGACATAATGTTTTTGTTCTCTTGATTTCTTTCATGTATACAGGAAAAATAGACCAAAAAACCTGTTTAATGTTCAATTTTTATTATTGTTGGATTGTTATTGGGATCTATGTGGTAGGGAGAGGTATAAGGAGGTGGGGTAGTGTGACAGGAGAGTTATTGCGTGGGTGTGTATTGTCCGTATGTCTGTCTTGTTATGCTTGTTCGTCGTAAAGCGGTAGTCTTTCGTAAATATATTTGTGTGTGTGTTGTACGTCATTGTGTCGTCTGCGACGTGTCATGTCTCTAGTCAGTACAGAGGTCTGTGTGTTGTTTTTTAGAAATTTAGTCGCAGTCTCGTAGATATACGGTTGTATGAGTTCTAGTCCGTGCTGTTCGTGTAATCGTCTCATGTTCGTATATCTGTTTGCGTTTGTCAGTAATCTTAGTAGTTTATTCTGTGTTGTCTGGAGTCGTTTGTACTGCGTGTCCGATATGTGGCTCCATGCCGCACACGCGTACGTCATCGTCGGTCTAAATATGGTCTTGTAAAGTAGGAGTTTATTGTCTGTCGAAAGTATACTGCGTCTGTTTATCAGGGGATATAAACTATTTAATGTTGCGTAGGTTTTGTTTATGGTATTTGTTATGTGTCGTTTAAAAAATAGTCTTTTGTCTAACGTAATGCCTAGGTACTTCACGTTGTCTTTTTCTGTTATCGTTTTGTCGTTAATTTTCAGTTTGGTAAATGTCTTTATGTTTGTGAATTTTTTTGTTAATGTAATGGTCTCTGTCTTGTTCTCGTTAAGTTTAATTTTTCATGTTTTGTAATAGTCCGTCAGTTGGTTCATGTGGTAACGTACTTTTTGTGTCGCCGTCTGTGCGTAGAAAGATTGTCCGTAAATAGTCGTATCGTCTGCGTAAAGAATTGTTTTTGTGTTAGGATGGGTGGGTAAATCGGAAAGGAAGAGGTTAAACAGGATGGGAGAGAGGACCGTTCCTTGCGGCACGCCTGCTTGGACGTTTTTGAGCGGCGACACCGCGTCGTTAACCCTCACTCGAAATTTTCTATCAGAGATATAATTTTTTATAAGACTGACAAAATATGAGGGAAGTTCTAGTTGGTTTTTTAATTTGAATAGAAGGCCTGAATGCCAAACAGTATCAAAAGCCTTTTCCATGTCCAACAGGAGCATGCAGGTTGATTGTTTCTTGTTGAAACCTTCGGTAATGTCCTGCACGACTCTGCACAGTGCAAGAGCCGTGCTGTGCCCGCTCCTGAAACCAAACTGGTTATCTGGAATAAGATGCTTTTTATTTATGATTTTGTTTAGTCTGTTTAGTATTATTTTTTCTGTAAGCTTGCTCATCGCATTTAACAGTGAAATTGGGCGATAGTTGTTTTTATTTTGTGCATCTTTGTTTGGTTTTCGGAACGGGACCACCACGGCAATTTTCCACCGTGGTGGAAAATACTGCAATTTTATAATGTTGTTGATTATATGGGTCAGGGAGACAAGGGCTTTGTTGGGAAGATGTTTTAGTATAATGTTCGGTATATTGTCTGGTCCAGGGGCTTTATTGTTGGGTAAGTATCGTATAATTTGTTTTAGTTCGGCCGGTGAGGTAATAAGTTTTGTGAGCTTTCGTGGTGGTATAGGGTAATAGTCTAGTATTTCGTTTGCGTCGTTATGTATTAGTGCGTGCTGTTCAGTTGAGTCTGGCTGGGCAGAGTGTACTTGCTGTAGGTGGTCAGCAAGCAACTCTGCTTTGTCTGTGTCGTGCATGTATGTTTGTCCGTTATGTATAAGAGTAGGTATTGTGTTGTGAGGTTTACGTAGTAGTTTGCTCATCTTCCAAAGTGTGTTATCTTGTCGTGAAAGACCCTGGATACGTTGGGTCCATACGTCATTTTTATGTTCGTTTAGTCTGGTATTCGTTGTTTTTTGTATGTCCAATAGTCTTTGTTTGTCAATAGGTCTTTTGAATCTTTGCCATTGCTTCCGGATTTTGTTTTTAAATTTAATTAAGTTTTTTAGTTCATTTGGCAGCCGTTCTTCTTTTGGCTTAAAATTTATTTTTTGTGTCGTCTTGTCACGTGCGTATTGTAGTGATGTCGTGAGTTTTGTAATTTCGTCGTCTATGTCTTGTCTTGTACGTATATTGTTATTTATTGTCAGTTTTGTGTTTACGTAATGCTTAAAAGCTGTCCAGTTTGTTGTTTTATAATTGTATACTAGTCTGTTATGTGTGTTTAAGTTTGTGTCTTGTATTGTGCATGTAACGGGATTGTGGTCGCTGGAGAGGAGGGGAAGGGAGATGGGTTGTATGGGATAGGGGTAGTTTTTATTAATTATTAGGTCTATATAGGTTGGGGTAGTATTATTTGCAGGATAGTGGGTAGGATTGTCAGGGATTAAAATTGCAATATTTTCCGCCAGTGCATAGTCCCGCAAGGCGACACCGCTCCTATTGGACCGGTTATTACGCCAAGAGGTATGCTTGGCATTCAGGTCCCCTATTAAAATGGTTTTGTTGGCTGAAAAAATGTTGTTGAAATCGTTAGGTGTAATTCTATTTCGAGGAGGGTTATAGGCAGCAACGATAGCAGTGTCGTCACTCAATTTAACAGCAATATGCTCAATAGTTGTGTTGAAAGCTGCGAGGAGTGTGTGCGGAATTTGTTTTTTTATTAAAATAGCCACTCCACCCCCTCGATTATTTGGTCTATCTCTCCTGTATATATAGAAATTATTGATTTTAAAATTATGCGTGTTGTTTAATTTTGTTTCGGTTAGAATTATTATGTCTATTTGATGTTCTGATATAAAATGTTTGAGCTCATTTGTTTTATTAATTACTCCGTTACAGTTCCAATTCATTAATTTGAATTTGAAATGTTATATTTAGGCAGGATATTCAGGGTAAATTCCTGAATAGTGAAGATTATCTGAATTGGATCTGTAACGGAGTCTAACATTCTGTTTAATTCGGCAATTGCCTTTATTGTTTCTTTTAAATTAATTCTAGTATTTAATTTATTCATTTCTTTTATAAGTAAATTGAAATCATTGTCTGTGTGTGGGGCAGCGGCCTGAGCGGTGTCTATATTTCTTGTCCTGTTGGCGTCTTGAGGGCGGTCTCTGTTGCTGGGTTGCTGGTTGTTTACAGGTGCATTTACAGGTGTCGTCTGATTAGTCGTCCTTCTTTGCGTCCACGCATTGATTGTTGGCATGGGCGCGGGAACATATTGAGTCGGCTCATCTATTTGTTTGTGTTGTATTGAGCTTACCCTATACTGGTACACGGGACATGTCGTGTTGCTTGCAGTATGTGCACCGTTGCAATTAGCGCATTTAGGCGGTGCTTGTGGTTCTTTTTGGCAGTCCCGTGTCCAGTGGCTCTCTCCGCATTTCACGCATTTAGGGTTCCTGTAGCAATTACTGGTTGCGTGCCCCCATGCCTGGCATCTTCGGCATTGCGTTATTATCCTGTCATTTCTTCTTATTTCCCATGAGATTTTAGTATGCAAAATATACTTAATTTTGTTTTGAATTGTTTTTTAACGTTATGTCACTGGATGTGACGATTAGGTACAATGGATTGTATTTAGTTTTCATTTTAAATATATTATGTACGTCAATGTCCTGATCTATTATGTCCTCTTTGATATTATTAATTTCGGGGTCTCCCTGTAGCCCTCTCAAGACGAAGGCATGTCTTTTTTCTTCCTTCGTAGTGTAAGTATGATATTCAACGTCGTTTTGTTCTTTAAGTTTATTTTTATACTTTACGTATTCCTTATTGTCTTTGATGTAGAGTAGGGTACTTTTCGGAGCGTACTTTACGTAGTATCCTAACTTTATGTGAAGTTTTAAGTCATTGGTTAGTCTGGTATGGTTGTTCGGTATGCCCTTTAGTACAATAGGCGGGTTTTTTGTGGGTTCCCTGTCGTGCGTAGTTTTTTCATAGTTATTTAATGTGTTTCTTGCCGATTGTTCAATTTCTTCTTCGGCGTTTTGTATATCGAGTGACTGAAACCTGTTTTCGGTTTGAGTGACAGTTGTTGTTGGTTTTTGTAGAATTTGTGCAAGTTTTAAAGATTTTTTTAGGCGTTTGAAAACCATTTTTGTTGTTAGGCGAGTTATCCATGATTTCCATCGCTTCTTGTTCTGGCATTGTCGTGGTTAATTGGGTATTTATTTTTTGGCTGCCCATCGTGATTACACCGTCTTCGAATTTTATTAGTCCTGCCTGTATAAGTTTGAGGATCTCAGCTTCGGACTTTTGTTGATTGTCGAGTTTCTTCTTTTGAATGTCAAGTGATTCCATTGTTATATTTGGGTTCGCGGGAAGGTCGAGTGACTTTTTGGATTTTTCCTTAGGGTCCATTTTTGGTGTGTCTTTATGCGTGTATGCAGACACGAAGTTTTTAATTAATTCCGTGTTAGGAAGTTCAGGATTAAGGTTTTTAATTTGTTGGGATTCCTTTTGTGTATTATCTGTGGATGCTTGGAATTTTTCACATTCCACATTTATTGAAGGTATATTGAATTGTTTTTGTTTCTCCGTTTTTGTTTCTATAAGTTTCTTACTTGTTCCAATATCGATCCTGGACTTGATGTTTTTCCACGTTTTGTCTTTTCTTTTTTTAATCTGTATGCTCTGAATGTTTACTTTAGATGGCAGAATAATGTCTTTATTGTCTTTTTCCTTCTTGTTACCAACTAACTTATTGTCTCTGTCTCTAAGTTTACGTGGTTTATTTACGTCCGTATCGCACTTATTTAGATCTTTAATGTGTTTATAAACTACTGTTGTGTCTTTATCACTCTTACTGCTACTTATTACTACGTTTGTGTCTTTGTCACTCACTTAGATTTATATTAGTTAACGTGTCTCTGTCACTCTCATTTTTAGAACTAAGGGTATTTGTGTCTTTATCACTGTTATTAAGTTTACTATTTGTGTCTCTGTCACTCTCTTGAAACTTTCGGCTGAGATTAGTTGCACTTTTCGATGCACCTAGGCCTGGGTGTTTTGCAGGTTTCTTTTTTATCAGGATGGATCTCTAGCGATATATATTTCGGTGAAAGGTCATCTAAACTTTTAGTTTTTGCAGTTTTCACATACAAATTACCTGTTTGTTCTTCACTTGTCAACTCCACTGTTTTCGCTGTTGGCTCGATCGGAACTCTCTCTGTACATTACGGAAAATATTTATTAGCTCTACTCCAACTGAATCACCCTTAACACTTGATCAAGAAAGGGTTTCCTCCTTTATGATCGTTGTTGAGCTATCTCGACCATCTCCAGTTTTACACAATTTGACGCCGGTTAATTTTGGTAAGCTTGGCGCTACAAACACATTTCGTAAAATCGATTATTTCAATATTTTCATATCAACCTGGGACCTCGCAGCTGGATTTATGCAATAACCAACGTTCAGCAGATAATACTCCATCAAATTTTACTACTCTAACACCTGTAACTTTCAGTAATTATATATAACTTCAGCTTGTATCGACGAGATGCTGGTAGCGTTTAGAGGGAGACGCAAGTTTAATAAAATGTATATCCCGAATAAGCCTGACAAATACGGACTAAAAATCACGTGGTGTACAGACGCACGTACTGGATACTTTTACAACGGATACATTTACACGGGTAGAGATTCGGATGGTAGAGGTTTACCAAATGAAGATAAAAAATATAGTAAACCAACCCAAAGTGTTTTTCGACTTACACAACCAATCTACAATACAAATAGAAGTGTAACATTTGACAATTGGTTTACGTCTGTAGAACTTGTGACGATCATGAAGCAAAGGGGACTAACTTGTATTGGAACAATAAGGAAGAATAAGAGGGAAATTCGACCCTAGGTTTTACCAAAGAAGAGTAGGGTAATTAATTGGAGCAGCATTATATGGTTTTACCTTAGATATCACACTAGTTTCGTATGTACCGCAAAAAAATAAAGCCGTTGTCTTGGTGTCTTTTTCGCATCACCACAAAAGTGAAGACCCAGAGTCTGGAAAACCACACATTATACTTGATTACAATTGTACAAAAGGCGGAGTGGATGCAATTGATGAAAAATGTTCCAAATTCTCATGCAGTCGTAGAAGTCGTCGATGGCCGATGACGATATTCTACAGAATTTTTTATGTAAGCACTGTCAATTCGTATATTTTATATAACTCTTATCCAGAAAATCCTCAAATAGAAAGATCTGATTTTATAAAAGAACTTGCTCTACAACTACTAACACCTCATCTACAAAGAAGGTCAAGTAATACATTTATTAGCCGAAAATTGCGACTCAGTATTTCCGAGATATTGAAAATATTCCCCCAACGAGAGTAGAAAAGTTAGAAAAAAGAAAAAATTGTTCTCTTTGTTCTTATCAGAAAATGAAAAGAACAGCTTATGTTTGTTTTGACTGTCAAAGCCCTATTTGTCTAGAGTGTGCCAAAAAATTATGTCCAGAATGTGCCTCATCTTCATAGTTTTGAGACGTTGTGATTTATTTTATTTTTACTGTTTTTGATTTATTTCTTTCACATATACTTAGTTTCATTATTACTGTGTACTAAATAAATTTCGTATATTGAAAATATTAGTGTTTTTATTTCATTTTTGGTATTTCAAGATATCAATTCCAAATTGAAGAAAAATTTGTATCTCTGTCCAAGGTCATGATTTTTTAAAAACTGGTATAATTATTTCATTTTTAAACATCATTAACAATTTGCCAGATATACATAGAACATATATGTGTAATAAGCTAATACAATATATTTCCTAAATTTAGAGATAAATATGCATATATATGTATAGCCGTCTGAGACGTCGGGTTAGTAACAATGCAATACATCCGGCACGTTAGTACTTAAGGGTTAAGTAACTCACGCTCATTTTATCCACGAAAGCTTTAGACCTTAAATTTAACTATTCATTGTGACACTACGGGCCAGTCATATTGTATGATTCGGAATGAAACCTTTGGTTTAAGGGGTGGAAACGAAATTTCCTTGTGTATCATAAAATGGGCTTTACAGAATTTAAACGAAGAAGTTGGTCAGATATGGTCAGATAACTGCAGTGACCAAAATCGAAATAAAATGATAATTCCTGCGTACATGTGGTTGCTGAACGAAATTCCAACCTTAAAAGTAATAAATAATAAATATCTGTTAAAAGGCCATATGCATATGGAAGCGGATACTGTCCACGCAATTATTGAAAGAAAAAGGAAAAGTCTTAAGACTCTAGAAATTGCGGTCCCTCGAGACTGGGCGCAGTTTATTAGAACTTGCGGTAATAAGAACCCATTTATTGTACATACAATGAACATAGATGATTTCAAAGACGTAAGCAGCTTGTTAAAGGGTGGTGCAGCTCCATTGGTCTCCAGAAAGAGGAATACAAATGGGGAGCAATTTTATCTGTCTCAAGTAGTCTGGACCCAAGTAAGGAGAAGTGATCAAGGTATTTTATACTACAAGACCTCGTTTGAAGAAAACAATTTTAAATCTATTAATTTGAAGCGAAATGTAAGGCTATCTGTAAACTTTCCTAAGAATCTTCCAGTCATACGAAATACCACGATTCCAATTAAAGCCGCCAAACACTATCACTTGCAGGAGCTTCTAAAATGGTTTGACAAATCTTTTCATCTCTACAAATCTTCTTAAGTATTCAGCAACAGCATCTGATGAACTTGATGACAAGCCTGATCAAAATCCAGATAATTTCTAATAATAAACTGTTAATATTTATTGCCTTATAACATGAATATTTGTAATAGAAAATATTCTGTTTGAAATAAAAACGATCTTTTTCACATCTATTTAAATGTTAATTAATTTTTACTGCACTACAAAATGTGTTTTTGTATTAAGCAATAAAAAGTTAGAGGCATAAAGGCTGATGTCCGACATATGTTTAAAACTTATTTTATTTTATTTTTTTTAATGAACTCTAATGACGAAGAACCCACAAGAAGTATCTAAAAAATCTAAAACCAAAATTTTAAGTTGATTGGATAATTTTTGTAGTCAGTCATTACGTATTATAAAAGTGTAACGCTTGCGGTTTTTTCGTTCTCCTGTAAAATTTTCAAAGGTGGACTTCCGCCCAACTGCTTCTCGTATACAGAATTACTAAACATTAGTTATGTTTCAAAAAACGTCGCCTTACGACGTAACATATTGATCCAAAGTAACTATTAATCAACGTTGAGAAATATATTGAGAGATGTTTTTATTTAATTAGTATTCAAGTAATTACTAAACGTTGTAAAAAACGTTACCATATTAGTTGACATAAACGTTGACAGCGGGACATTTGTCCGTTGATTCAACGTCATAATTTAACGTTACTCAACGTTCGGTTATTGTCATGTTTAACATTTTTTAAGTGTGTGCGTTCTCACTGGGAATGATAGTTAAAAAGTAAAAATAGAAATTGATTGTGGTAAAAATGCAGGTGTACATAATTTTGCTTTTGTGAAGAGTTTCTGTTATTTAGTTATAGAAAGTTGAAGTTTTTTTCATCCTGCTTAGCCTCCTTCCAAAGGTTTTAACAGGTTATGGGCCCAGACAACGTCTGAAGGTTAAACAGTGCTGGACAAAGAAAACGTGGTGGCGCTGTTGAATTGTACATGTTCAGTGGTTAGAAGTAAAAAAGACAAACCAGAAAAACAATGGAGCAATTAAACAATAGTTCGCAGTCAATTAGGTTGTGTGGAAGCAACAACTGGAGTGTATGGAAATTCCAGATACGCATTGCATTAAAAGCGAAAAGTTTGTAAGTGATGAGGATGAAAAACCGGTGTCAGGGACAAATGTAACAGCAGCAGAGCAAAGCACATATCATAGACAACAAAGCCCAAGAAATAATTGTGTCCAGAATTGGTCCCTCAAATCACGTTTTACCTGTGTATCTGCACATGAAATGTGGAATAAGTTACATGTTGTGTATGAGAACAAATCCGAGGTTAACTGGAATCTAGTTCAGCAAAGATTCATCAACTGTTCATATAATGGTGAAGAAATTGCGAATTTTGTTTCAAAATTGTGGCACGAGAATTAGTTCATCAAAACTTTGGACATGTTGAGAAAATTTTAGAAAAGCACCAAGTGAGAATTAATTCGAAAAATGATACTTTCTGAGAGGCGTGTGCAGAAGGAAAACAACATAAATTGCCATTCGGAAGTAGCAAGTCAAGAACAATAGAAACATGCGAGTTAATACATGGCAATGGAGGACAATTCTATGGTGGCTCTAGATATTTTCCAGTTTTGAAAGATGACTATTCTCATTTTAGAACAGTTTACATGTTAAAAAAATAAATCCGAAGCAAAAGACAAAATTTAGCTGTTTTTGAATGTAGCAAAAAATGAGACTGGAAATGAAGTGAAGATTGTGAAAACTGCACATCCACACACAAAAAAAGGTTTATTACCACGAACCAAAATACATGGATCGCTGAATTCGAATCCGTTGTTAAAAAAATAAAGATTTATCGTGTCGGTTCTTTTCTGCGAAAAATATCCCTTGAAATGGAGTAAAGCTATAGTAATAATGTACTGACTCTTAACAAAGTGTAAGAAATGGTAGATATTTTATAGTCTCTAGAAGAGAATATGCATTCAAACCAAGCTATTTCTATTAATTAAACCAAAATTCACCCTTATGGGGGGTGAAAACTACCCATGAAACTCAAATAACGCACGTGAGTTTAAATAGCATGTCCAAAGGGCAAATTCTTATAGCTCTTAGGACAAAATATCTGAATCCGGTGTGACAGCCAGACATTACTCTTAAAGGGTTGAGACTCACTCCTATAGAGAGTAAAAACCACCCCCATCTACGGAAGTTTCAATAACGATGAAAATAGTTGAGGCTACTGCAGTTTTGGGCAGGGTGAACAAATATCGAGTGAATTCGCTTGAATTATCGATATATGACTATAAACTACCTTTAAAGGGTGATAGAAACTACCCTATGCTCTAATGATGCACTTAGATGTTATTGAAATTCGAAAAGTGTCAAATATTTGTGCTAAACAATTGGCATTTGTAGTCTCAGGTTGGGTGGACAAATATGGAGTGAATTCGGTTCAATCGCTGGAACAGGAATGAAATCTACTACTAGAGGGTAGTAGGCCACATTTTTATATTCAAAAAACGGAAGTATCAGTAGATTCTAATCCTTCTATCTATATTTGACTCTTCACTATCCATTTCTCTTCTTCTCGCACTTTTTAACACTTGTGTTTTTTCTCAATTTTCCAGTTTTCTGAGACTTTCTTACATTAAGCATTTACCCGTAGTGTTTTATTATATCATACATACCTGTTTATTCAACAATTCATCTTAACATTTTTCAATTTTTTAATATTATACTTCCTGCCATCAATCTAAATTAATCCAACTATCTTTTCTTATGATATATTTTCCTCTTGTCTTCAAAACGTCTTTTCCATGGTTTGCTCTTCCTTTTTTGTCAATAACTTTCTTCAGTGATCTTTGTTTTTCCTTCTATCTAAACTACATATCTACACATCTAAATATAAATCTATCTATTCTAAAAAAATAAATCTAAACTAAGCTATCTAAATTATATTTTAAAACATATTTTTTTAACTGTTTTGAACGGTGTAACTCTAAATACCTTTTCCTTATTTCTTCTTTCATGTTTTTGAGGCCAGGACAACTCCACGCGGTGACGGTGGGCAACAGACTTTGTCTGGCAAAGTTCCTGCGCTTAATCATATATGCCGTCATGGCAAAAACAGGTAAGATATTTACGATGCATTGTATTGGAAGCCCGGTATAGACGGCTGATCAGGGTAAGTAAGCGTAATCAATTCCAGATGACTCTAACTCAATATGTAATTGTTGCAGTGATATGTTGCAGCTTTGGAATAAAAGTAACAGACATGATGATTTGAGGTTAAGTGCCCCTGTCAAGTGTCCAAACAGCAAAGAAAACTGTTACTTTTGTATGACTGAACTAGGACATAAATGTCCAAATCAGATATAAGATTTGCCAGCGTTTCCTCGATAATCCCCGCAAAGTTTATTGAAAAAGAAAAGATTTAAGGGTCAAAGGTAGTTGAATTCGAGCTTAAGGATATAACACCTAAAACGAGGTGATTGGACAGTTTATATGATTTGGAACGCTGGATAGATTGGTATCGGGAGAAAATGAGGAATGTCCATTTTTTTGCTTAAATTGATATTCACCCGCCATCTGGTAGCTTATGGGCCAAGTAATTATATGGCTTTATGAGTGTGGGAGAAAACAGGCATAGTTCCAAGATATTAACATATTTAGAAACGCCGTGTACGGACAAAACAAAGAATGTCCGAGTTAAAACGT
The DNA here is from genome assembly GCA_029963845.1 of Rhamnusium bicolor. Classification (NCBI taxonomy): domain Eukaryota; kingdom Metazoa; phylum Arthropoda; class Insecta; order Coleoptera; family Cerambycidae; genus Rhamnusium; species Rhamnusium bicolor. The sequence continues at coordinate 42,648 of JANEYF010001791.1, forward strand.
AATAAACAGAGAATGTCCAAGATCTTGTTTTTTTATTTTCGTATTGCGTGTATGTCAGTCATTGAAACACAGTAAACAACGTAGGTTGTGTTATAATATTATTTAGGAATCAAATGGCTGAGAGTGCAAAAACAAAAATTTGTAGAATGTACGAAGTAATGAAAAATATTCGTTTACAATCGCACGAATTTGGAGTGTTTTGTAACTGTAAGAGACTTAAGTGCTTGGATAAAGTGAGTGAAAACAGCAGAAATAACATTTCAAATTATTTCAACAACGAACAAAATTCCTATTTATGCTTGCTAATATTGGTCACAGCTGTACAGGGGCGTAGGTCACGAGCTCCGGAAAGTTTTGCAACATATCACGACAGTACCTACACGTATCGGGTGAAAATACAGGAAGGAGATAATTTTAAGGAAGTCCAAGTTTGTGCTAAATTCTTTTTTATTGTACATGGTATATCTAAAAGTAAATTAGAATACTTGCAGCGTTCCTTGAACATTTTGGGAATTGCACCAAAAGATAAAAGGGGCGGAAAAAGTGGACTGTGTTAAATCACATATTGCGTCTTTTAAAACTAGACAGTCATTATAGTTTAAAAGATAATAAAAATAGATCTTATTTGCCAGAAGACCTTAACATAAAGAAGATGTACAGAATGTTCTTAGAGATATATCCCAGTCAGAAAATATCTTATCAAACATATAGGGAAGTGTTTAAAAAAAAAATTCAACATTGGATTTGGCTACACTAGAACAGATACATGTAGCCAATGTGATCAGTTTAGTGTATTAATGAAAGTTGCTGAGAAAAGCAATGACCTTAAAGAAATAGAAAAGTTAAAAAGAGAAAAAGAACTGAATTTAAGAAAAGCTGAAACATTTTATGTTTCGAAAAAAGGAATGCCCGAAAAAAAAGCCCAAAAGGAAAAAGAATTTGAATCCATAGCTATGGATTTTCAAAAAAAAATATTTATCTACCGAATATAACAACTAATGATGTATATTATAAGAGACAGTCATCAACGTTCTCTTTTAATATTCATGTACTGTCGAACGCTCAGTCCTTCTTTTATACCTACCCCAAATATTTAGCCAAAAAGGGGGCCAATGGAGTGTGCTCATTTTTGTTCGACTTTTGCATGAATCACTTACCTCATAAAGTGGAAAACTTGTATACCTTCTGTGATGCAGCTGGTGGACAAAATAAAAATTACGCTCTCCTACGTTTCACTCATTATTTAGTCAATGTTGTTAGACGATTTAAGTATATTGAGATTACCTATTCAATCCGTGGGCATTCCTATTTAGAATGTGATAAAAATATGGGATTAATAAACACGACGACAAGAATGGAATCTCCTAGTGACTGGGAGCAAAACCTTATCACAGCTAGGGTGAAACCAATGCCGTTTAATGTAATATTAGTTAGTCAAACACATGTTAAGCAGTGGACTGACTTCTTCTCTGACAAGTACACAAAAAAGTGTCCATTTCCAATTCAAAAAATGAGAGTAACAAAAGACCATCCCTGTCTGATATTACACCGAGACACCTACAACGGCAGTTTCCTTCAATCTCCTATTATGTCCGCAAATCAATGTAAAATTTTATTGCTGAATGACAACACTCACAGCAGGCATTTTGAATTCAAGTTGCCTCAACAGTCTTATGACAGTTGGATTCCTATAGACAGTGACAAGCACAAAGATCTTATCTTCTTATCAAAATTTTGCGACTCAGTTTAGGTAGGAAAAACAAAAACTTTTTTTATTGTCGATTCGTACTTTAATTTTAGTTTTGGGTTACAAAAAAAATCTACTATATCCCAATTGTAGCAAAACAACTCCCTTTGGATATTAAAATCGAAAGCGCTTAACGGACATTCCTGGTTTTCATCCATAAATGTAGCATTAGTTTTACTATATTTTTATAATAAGTTTGGTATTTTTCGGCAAGTTTGTTGTAAGTTTCTGTTCTTAATAATGGTAGCAATAAAATATTACCATTTATGCTTTCTTTATTAGCCCAAAGTGTCAAATTGTCATGTACCAGAGTTTAAATTTAACTTTTCTCTAAAAGCCTCCGGGTGGACATTCTCTGTTTTCTCCCGATACCCTTCTAATATTTTATTGTGCCTAAAACTATTACTAAATAGCGTAACTACAAATACAATCGGTCTAGTTTAAGAAGGGTTTCTTTAATAATTTTTAGCTGTTAATTCAATTCAATACAGCTGATTAAGTGTGAGCAAAAAAATTACAATCAACAATGGCTTTTTAGTGATCGTTACAACTCAATATAAGTTTTCTTCAAAATGAATCGGTAAGTTTTTATCTAATTTATAGTCATAATTACCTTGTTTTCTCAAAATGTATACCATTAGATTGGGATTTTTTTAAAATTATAACCTCAAAACAAAAAATAATCCGAAATGTGTACATTTTGTAGGTGGCTTGGGACGGTCTAAAACATGCCCAATAATTACAACAGAAGTCGTAATTCAAGAAAATATGCCGCCTATTGATATGACGGTCTAGAAAGCGCAGTGGTGGACGTTGGAAACGTATACGTCATTTGGCAGAAAAATATTCTGCATCAAAATCAAGTGTTCATCGAAAATATCATGATGAACATGGAAAAAAGTTCGGGGGCAGACAGTTTTTTCTGAACGTGATGAAAGCCACATAGGTAACGGTCTTCTACTAGCTGCCAAATGAGGATTTCCCTTCACGCAGATGGAGTTAAGAAATATTGTAAAACGTTTCCTTGATAGGAAAAGCATAAATATAACAAAATTTCGAAATAACTTGCCTGGCCGTGTCTGGTTAAAAGGATTTCTTAATCGCCACAAGAATGTGCTCTCAAAGCGTACGTCGAAAAATATAAAGTGATATCGTGCCATGGTAAATGTTGAAACAATAATTATTTAAATAATTTAGAGATTAGCTTAGAAAATGTGTCACCAGAAAATATAATTATTTTTGATGAGACCAACATGTCTGACGACCCTGGACAAGAGACTGTAATTGTCCGAAGGGGTGCTAAACATTCAGAGCGCTATTGATAGTACATTATTACCATTATATATAGTCTACAAATCAAAGCATGTCCACAATGCGTGGACAGAGAATGGCCCGGAAGGTGCGGTTTATAACTGCAGCAAAAGTGGATGGTTTGAGAGCTTCTTCTTTGATTATTGGTTTACAAAAATTGCTTTGGAATGCCTGCGAAGGTGGGATGGTGAGAAAGTTATCATCGGTGACAATCTTGCAAGTCACCTATAGCTGTTATTGACCAGTGTGAAAAATATAATATAAAATTTGTATTGCTACCACGCAATAGCACACATCTCACGCAACCGCTAGATGCCTATTTCCGACCGTTGAAGCTAGCTTGGAAAACCAAACTGCTTGATTGGAAGAAACGAAACCATTGTACGTTGCCCAAGTCATTATACCCAGCTCAACTGAAGAAAACAGTGGACAGCATAGAACATTCAGAGGATAATGCAATCGCTGGTTTTAAGGCATGTGAAATTGTACCACTGGATAGAACACAAGTTCTCAAAAGAATACCAGACTTAAATAAGGAAGATGATAAAGAAGTCTACTACATTTGAAGAAACATTACGAGCTGCTCGAGAAACTAAATCAATAAACTTCGGTTCCACAAATCATGAGATTAAACAGTTTTGTGTTACATGTAGAAGACATTACTGAGGTAACAAGGGATCAAGTAAACGAAGTTTTATCTAAATCAATGATTAACAGAAGCCGATATACATTTGCAAATATGGGCAAAACAGCCGATTAAATTTTATTTTTTATTTCTTTTATAGATCTACGTTTTTGTTATTTTTATATCATTTATAAACGTTTTTGTTAAGTTTTATTTTTTGAAAAGTTTTGTATGGCTGTATAATAATGTTAAGAGAAAATATGTATGTTTAAGGAAAAACAATGTTTATGTTTTAAATGTTGGATATGCAAAATATCAATAAAGCTATATTTGTACATGTTTTTGTCCCGACATCAATCAACTTTGTTTTTAAAAATATCGAAAACTTGTTGGAATTTTTTATCGAAAATTTTACAGAAACACTTCTTATACTTTTGTTAGCTTATATTTTGAACGGCAGAAGGTTATTGAACATAGAAAAGGAGTTACAACAAAAAAATAACAAAAAAATTGTCCCAAGTCACCTCGTTTTACGGTATGCAACTGAAGAAGAAAGACAGGTCAGATATGAAGGGATGGATGTTCATATGATGGAAAGTGTGGAATGGACGTAGATAAAGAAGTGAAGTAGTATATGACGAAAATGAGAGTGAAGAGTGAAGAAAGTGATAATGATTTCTTAAATTCAGTAAAAAAAACTTCCTTAAACATTCTCCCAAGAAGAGTTAAACGATCTCATTAGAGACTTGGGCTTGTCAAAAGATGGTGCATAATTGCTAGCCTCAAGATTAAGGAATAAGAACGTATTGTCAGAGGGTACCAAGGTCACGTTTTACCGAAAGTGAGAAGAACCTTTTTTAACATTTTTTAAAAATGAGGATTCCTTAGTTTACTGTTCAAATATTGAAGGTTTGAAACCAAATATTTATAGAGATCAAGAGTAGAGATTGTTCACAGACTCTTCAAAAATTAGCCTCAAAGCAGTACTACCGCACAACACAAATAAATATGCACCTATCCCCGTTGCTCACTCCAAAACACACAAAGAAGAATATAATAGCCTGAAATTGATTCTGGAAAAATTAAATTCTGCTCAACACGATTGGTACTTATGCGGGGATTTAAAAATATTGACTATTCTTCTAGGATAACAATCTGGGTACACAAAGTTTCCTTGTTATTTGTGTAAGTGGGACAGTAGAGATAGAAATCAGCATTATAAGAAAAAAATTTGGCCAGAGAGAAAATGTAAATGTGGGTAAAGACAATATTATTCGAGAATCATTAGTAAATCGTGAGCTTTAAAAATGTAGTTTTTTCTGAATTCAAATGGCACAATCATTTGAGTGTAGGGGTAGTTTTTACGACCCTCTAGTAGTAGACTTTAGTCTTGTGTCGGCGGTTGGAACGAATTAACTCTGTATTTCTCCATCCTGTCTGAGATTACGAAAGCCTGTATCTTTTTTCTCAGATGCTAGAGCTTCTAATATTCGTCAATCCCAGGGGGTAGTTCCCCCCTTATAGGGATGATTTTCGACCTTATTAGGAAGATGATCTAGTTATCTTGAATGTTTGGCACAATGAGATAAAAGTACTTGATCCTTTCCGAATTTCACTAACATCCATGTGCATCTTTAGATCTTAGGGGTAGTTTCTATCACCCTCTAAGGGTAGTTTATAGTCATATATCAATAGTTCAAAGTGAATCCACTCCATATTTGTTCATCCTGCCTAAAACTACAAAAGCCTGAAATTTTTTGCGTCGTTATTAAAACTTATAAGATACCTCTGTAGTTGGGGGTAGTTTTTACACCATATTGGGGTGAGTCTCACCCTTTTAAGAGTTATGTCTGGTTGTCATACCAGATTCAGATATTTTGTCCTAAGAGCTACAAGAATTTGTCCTTTGTACACATTATTTAAACTCACGTGCGGGGTAGTTTTCACCCCCTAAGTGTGAATTTTGGTTTAATTAATGGAAATAGCTTGCTATGGTTTGAATGCATATTCTCTTCTCTAGACTATAAAATACCTACCATTTCTCACACTTCATTAAAAGTCATTACATTATTACTATAGTTTTACTCCATTTCAAGGGATGCTTTTGACAAAAAAAAACTGACACGATAAATCTTTTTTTAAACTACGGATTCGAATCCAGCCCTCGAAAAATACACTAGATCCATGTATTTTGGTTCATGGTAATGCACTTTTCTTTTCTTTGTTTGGCTGTGTAATGGTTTAAAAGTAGTGAATGCAGACGTGAAGAAAATATTGATACACTTGGAATGCGGCATCATAAAACTGTACCAAATAACCCCAAACAGAATGAGAAGGCAGAACGTGAGATGCGTACCATAGTGGAAGCTGCTAGAATAATGTTAACAGCAAAGAATCTACCAAAATGTTTTTGGGCCGACGCTGTAAACACCGCAGTATATGTGATAAATCGAACAGGTACAAGCTCCATTGAAGGGAAGACACCCTACGGTTGTGGTTTAACAAAAATGTTTACTTGAACTGGTTTAAAGTTTTTTAAAGAGGTGTAATGTTTAAACCTGACGTAAGTAAAATGAAAAATGGTGATAAATTCGATTAGGTAAAGGTGAATGTTAACATTTACATAAGCCGGCCCTGTTCAGACTGCATTTAAAAGTTATACCTAAGTGCTTTGTTTTGTCGGCTCGCTTGGCGAGACTATGAATTACCGCGGGTGACGACGCATGGAGGGGAGGAGAGCAGTAAGACATTGCGCTACTGTGCATGTGATTTTAATTCGTTATGTGTTTAAAGCCCAAACGTATGTTTTTTAATGCCTTGTAGTAATACCAATGTATTTTATGTTCATTAAATAACCAAAAAAAGGTAATGCAGTGTTAGTTAACCTGATATTAAACATATAAAATAGAGCAGGCAACTATCGCAATTTAAAAAATTAAATAATTGCAGTGCTTCGTAACAAAATGGTCCTTTGAGCGTGATTGTCACCAGCAAACAAAAATATCAAGTATTATTCATTATTATTTATCTGTGAATTAGCAACTACACGAAGCAGGGAAGCGGCATTGGCTAGTGCAGCCTGTACACCTGTGGAGAATCTTCAAGCTAGCATAAACTACGAATTTACGAATTACGACAGTGTGGATAAACAACAAACAAGTATAAGGTTGGTGCATTCCATTTTTGCTTATAAATTCCTTTTTTCATAACTTCCTAATTGATGACTTTGTTTTGTGTCAATGTAGTAGACTATTTTTAACTATTTTACGGGTGTAAAAGGCTTATTTATATTGCCATAAAGAGTTAATTTATTAACAACGGTTTCATTCATATCTAAAGTGTTAACATACTTCAGTAATATTTAAACTATCTTGTTTCAAATCAACAGGTAATAAAATAATGAGAATATCAGATATTATTAAATTAGAGGCTTTAAAAGAAAAAGCGTTCTACTTCAAAGGGACAATTAACAAGGTTTCAAACGTTCTTAAACAACTTAGAAATAAATAAATTAGACTTTGTTGAGTTGGAAACGCGTTTAGTGAATGCGGTAGCATTGTTAGAAGAATTTAATGTTATTCAACTTGACATTGAGGAGCTAGACGTAGAAACAGAGCAAACCATTCATGATAATGAGCGTGATAAATTTGAACAAAATTATTATACAACCATATCAAGGGCTAAGCATTTATTAATGAACAAGCCAGTAACAACCTCAGGAATTTCTAAAACTGGGCAATCAAATAAAATTACCACAATTAGACTTACCTACCTTTGATGGTAGTCTAGACAAATGGCTCTTTTATAGAGACACGTTTAACTCGATTATTCATTCTAACACCTGTATCAATGAGATACAAAAATTTCACTATCTCAGATTATCTTTAAAAAGGCGAAGCTGCGGAAGTGATAAGCTCTCTCGATGTTTCAACTGAAAATTACGACATTGGGGGCTATTATCAGAACGATATGAAAACAAATCTTTATTAATCAATAACCATATTAAGGCTTTATTTAACTTACCAGTCATTTTAAAAGCAAACTATGCAGCGTTGCGGTCCATGTTGGATGATATATCAAAGCATTTGTGCGCAATTGAGGTTCTTGGGCAACCCATAGAACACTGGGATATATTAATCATCTTTTTGGTAACTAGTAAACTCGATCCATCTACCAGAAGAGATTGGGATCCAAAAATACTACCGGTGATATACCAACATTTAAAGCCTTATTGCAATTTTTAAAGTAAAAATGTAGGTTGCTTGAAACTTTACATCTGACTAATTCAAGCTTAGCAAAGGCAAAAAATTAAAGCCCATGTATCTACTAGAAACACCACTAGTAGCGCATATTCATGTTTTTTATGCAAAGAAGACCATGCAATATATAGCTGTAAACAATTCTTAGACAAAACACCAAAAGACAAGCTAAATAATGCAAAACGTTTAGGTATGTGTGTAAACTGTCTACGCCAAAAACCATGCAACTAAAGATTGCAAAGCAGGAACATGTCGCAAGTGCGACAAAAGACATCACACTCTTTGCACTTTCTATCTGAAAACCCATCCAATAAAACTGATCCAGAAAATCAAATTGCACAATCTATAAGTCATTCTGTATCCAATCATTCTTCTAGCGGTACTGAATCATATACTCTCTTACCAACGGCTATTATTCAGACTTTTGATAAATTCGGAAAACTGCAAGATTGTAGAGTTTTGTTGGATTCAGGATCAATGTCATCGTTTATAACCGAACAGTTTTGTAATAAGTTTCAGTTAGTCAAATATAATACAAATTTCACGATTTCTGATATTGATCAAAAACAAACAATTATTCACAAATGCGTTAAAATAAAAATACAATCAAGGCTTAACTCTTCCCAAGCACCAGTTACATGTTTGATTCTGCCAAAAATAACTGAAAGACTTCCTTGTTTTTTATTCGACATGCGTTCATTTGAGATACCAAAGGACATTACGCTCGCTGATTCAAATTTTGACAAGTCGGATCAAATCGACATACTTCTTGGTACAGACGTGTTTTGGGATCTTCTCAAGGTAGGCCAAATTAAACTTGGCAAAAACAAACCAACATTGCAAAAGACTCATTTGGGTTGGGTAGTAACTGGGCAAATTTTTCCGCCAGCTTACACAAACTTAAGCAACAAGCATTGTAACTTCGTAACCGATGAAGCAATCAGTAAACAGGTGGAAAAATTCTGAGAATTAGAACAAATCAACAACACTAAAACTTTATCTCCCGAGGAGGCAGCTTGCGAAATGCACTTCATCAATCATTTTAAGCGTAATGATGAAGGTCGTTTTATAGTAAGCATACCTTTTAAACAATCTCCGCAACTCTTAGGAACTTCAAAGGAGCAAGCACAAAGGCGTTTTTACAATCTGGAGCGTAAACTTCAGCAAAATCCTGTCCTTAAACAGCATTATTCAGAATTTCTCAAAGAATATGAAATTTTGGTACACATGACGAAAATCGAGGATATCGGCGGCTCCGACGGCTACTACATGCCGCATCATGGGGTCGTCCGAGAAGACAAGACACCACCAAACTAAGAATCGTTTTTGACGCTTCAACCCCGACCTCAACTGGAATTTCCCTAAATCAGTTGCAAATGACTGGATCTGTTATTCAGGAAGATCTCTTTTCAATTCTTCTACGCTTTAGGAAGCATAGCTACGTGGTATCTGCTGAAAATTATAGGCAGGTGATGGTTACTCCTGAACATCGAAAATATCAAAAAATTCTTTGGAGGGCAGAACCAACCGATCAAGTTTCAACTTATGCACTCAATACCGTAACCTATGGAACAACCGCAGCTTCCTATTTAGCTGTATTATACCAGAACAAGCTCGCCTCAGAGTCAAACCACCTCATCATCTCGAACATAATCAAATCTGATTTCTACATTGATGATCTGCTAAGCGGGGCTAATAGCATACAAGAAGCTGCATGGATGTGTCAAAAAATATCGGCCGTTCTCAAGAAAGGCTGCTTTGATTTACGGAAATGGCTTTCAAACGAACCCAGTGTGATACAAGGTGTATGCGAAGATAGACAGTATTTGAGTCTTGTGGAATTTGGATCAGACCTTGGTGTGACCCCTGGGGTTAGGATGGTCTTCTGAATCAGATGTTTTAAGTTTTAGCATCAAGACAAGCTTGGAAAACAGCAAAATAACGAAGCGAAGTATTTTGTCTGAAACTGCTCAAATATTCGACCCATTAGGTCTACTAGCAGTTTGTACCATTTGTGCAAAAATCATTATTCAACGCCTGTGGCAACTACATCTCTCGTGGGATGAATCAGTTCCATTGATTTTCATTTAGAGGCCAACTAAATTGCCTTAATAATGTCAAAATTCCTAGACAGGTTGTTTCCCGGAATGCGCGCGAAATACAACTTCATTGTTTCTCGGACTCATCTACGTTGGCATACGGATTCTGTTGTACATCAGATGTGTTGATAATTTGGGAAATATTGACGTTCATCTTTTGTGTTCGAAAAGCAGAGTTGCACCCCTTAAAACCACGATAATACCCAGATTGGAACTTTCAGCAGCTTTGCTCCTTGCGCAGTTATCAGACAAGGTGAGAAGTTCTATAAAAATAAATTTTGATTCAGTTTTTCACTAGACGGACTCAACTATAGTCCTTTCATGGATCCGTTCAACTTCTAATACCTATTTGGAAAATCTTCGTATCAAACCGAGTATCTCAAATCCAAACCTTAACAGACAAGGAATCTTGGAATTATATAAACACAATCCATCCGACCTGCTCTCTAGAGGTCTAGAACCGAAACATGTTAGTTCATCGAATTTATGGTGGAATGGCCCTGAATGGCTCTCTCAGCCAGAAGTGGCATGGCCAAAAACCTAAATTTAACTTGTTCAATGACAATTGTCCTCAAGAAATTTCAACCGAAATCAAAAGGCCTACAATGCACATTTTCGTTGCAACACACGGTCTTGATGTAATGCATAAATATTCTTCCTCTGTCAAACTCCAGCGAGTTGTGGCATACTGCCTGCGTTTTAAGGTTAACTGCCAAACTCCAAAACAAAGTCGGCTAATCGGACATCTATCTCCGCAGAAATTAAATTCAGCCATTTTAGGGCTAATATATCTAGTGCAGCACGAGATTCAGGGGAGGTCATCCGTGTTGGTGACAGATTAAAACATGGTAACTATGAATTTTGCAAGAAGCATCGAGCCATATTGCCAGCAAATAATCATCTATCCGCCTTGCTTGCAGAATATGAACACTAACGATTATTGCATGCCGGTCCGCAAACTACTTTAGCATCATTATGCGAAAACTACTGGATCATTTCGAGTAGAAACCTCGTAAAGTTTGCGCTTCAACAAAAGCGATGTCAAGTATATCATGTCTGATTTGTCAAGGGAGCGAATGACTCCGGCTAGAGCCTTCATTAATTGTGGTTTAGACTATTGTGGACCTTTCACTATCCGAGACCCGTTAACTCGCAATTACAAACCAGTAAAGGCATACGTTTGTCTGTTTGTGTGCCTAGTGACCAAGGCTATCCACCTTGAGCGGTAAGCGATCTAAGTACAAATGCCTTTTTAGCCGCATTTTGTAGCTTCACTGCGCGCAGAGGTAAATGTCATAATGTATATTCTGACAATGCTACCAACTTCACAGGCACAGATAAAATTTTACGAAAATGCGTTGATCAATATAAACACAGCTTCCAGACCGAGTTAGGTATGGATGGAATACACTGTCACTTTACTCCTCCCAGAGCTCCACATTTTGGCGGGCTTTGGGAGGCAGGAGTTAAATCCTGCAAGATTCACATTAAACGCGTTGTAGGCAACGCTACATTATCTTTCGAAGAACTTTCCACTGTATTGGCGCAAATTGAAGCCTGCCTGAACTTGCGTCCAATACATCCCTTATCCAGTGATCCTAATGATCCAAATGCCTTAACCCAATCACACTTCCTAATTGAAGAGAACATTACTTCAATTCCGGACGATAATTATCTAACAGTAAATGAAAATCGATTATCCCGATTCCAAAGGTTACAGAAGATCATTCAGCATTTTTGGAAAATGTGGTCGCAGGAGTATCTTGCAGAACTTCAAACTCGCACCAAATGGAAACAGAGACATGGCGAGCTTCTACAACCTGATGTATTAGTTCTCATCAAAGATGAAAATGCACCGCCGCTAAAGTGGGCGATAGGTCGAGTCATCGAGGTACATAAAGGTGAAGATGGTGTCGTAAGAGTAGCAACTCTGAAAACCGCTAATGGCTTTCAAAAAGAGCGGCATCGAAAGTGTGCGTAATTCCTAGCAGTCCTTAAAACCAGTGTTTATTTTGAAAGAACTGTGTCCTTCCAAAGGGGGGGCATGTTAACATTTACATAAGCCGGCCCTGTTCAGACTGTATTTAAAAGTTACACCTGTGTGCTTTGTTTTGTCGGCTCGCTTGACGGGACTATGAGTTACCGCGGGTGACGACGCATGGAGAGGAGGAGAACAGTAAGACATTGCGCAACTGTGCATGTGATTTCAATTCATTATGTGTTTAAAGCTCCATTTGAGTAAACGTATGTTTTTTAATGCTTTGTAGTAATACCAATGTATTTTATGTTCATTAAATAACCAAAAAAAAGGTAATGCAGTGTTAGTTAACCTGATTTTAAACATATAAAATAGAGCAGGCAACTATCGCAATTTAAAAAATTAAATAATTGCAAGTGCTTCGTAACAGTGAATATAAAATTAGATAAAGTCGATCAAAATTTAAATGATGATGTGAGAATATTCAAGAGTTTAACAATGAAAATTTAGAAGAAGACGAACGGTCAAATCACCAAGACGTTAAGGAAACAATTGAATTAGAAGGAGAAGGAACAGAGACAGAAACACATTAACGAAACCTACAGAACTAGATGATCACCAAATGTGCTATGTAGACATGGGTGAGATATACGAGCCTCGAACATATCAAAGTGCAATAAAAAGCGAAGAAGCTAAAATATGGCAAGAAGCAATTAAAGCAGAACTCGAAGTGTTAGAAGAAGATACATAGACTGAAGTGAATAGACCAGAGAGAAGTAATGTGATAGACAGCAAGTGGGTTTTTAGAGTTGAAAAGCGATACAGGGCAACCTGTGCAATACAAAGCTCGACTGATATCAAGAGTTTTTCAGCGGGTTGATGAGATGGATCCATAAGAAATTTATGTACCAGTTGTAAAATTTCCTACTTTAAGAGTTTTATTAGCGATTGGGAATCAACTGGGACTTCCGATTTACCAAATGGATGACAAGAGTGCGTTTGTGTCAAACTATTTGGGAAAAAATATAATACATGATCTTAAAACGGAAGTGCTGAAGATTAATCGAACTGTTTACTTAAAAACTGTACTGAAAAGGTTTGGAATGCAGAACTGCAAACCGTTATCTACATCCATGAACCCTAAGTTTAAACTGGAAATAATAAAATGTGAAACTGAAATTAAAAGTGACTGGGAAAAGAAGTGTAGGCAACTGATAAGTTGTCTAATGTACGCGATGTTGGGTTCGAGACCTGATTTGTGTGCATCAGTGTGTTTTGTTAAGCAGATAACAAAGTTGTGCCAGTGCCGAATTGTGGAATGCATTAAAAAGACTGCTAAGGTACTTTCAAGGGAAAGTCGACTTAAGCTTAACATGAAAGGGATAAAAATTGAATCGAAATAGCTGGATATGTCGAATCCGATTGGGCCGGAGATGTACATCTGGTTATATTTTAAAAGTGCATGGATGTGCTGTTATGTGGGCTTCGAGGAAACAACCTACGGTGGCGCTCTCATCAAGCGAAGCTGAATACATGGCCATGAGCATGGCTGCAAGCGATGCTATGTGGCTGTTAAGTTTGACAAGTGAATTAAATAATGTGAGTGAAAGTCAAAGTGCAGTGGTTAGTTTTGAAGACAATCAATCTGCCATCCGTGTTGCTAAAAAATCCTGAAAACCATAAAAGATTGAAACGTGTAGACATAAAGCATCATTTCATCAGAGAAAGTGAGTGATGGATTTAATAAACTGAAGTATATATGTTCAGAAGCAGCAAGCAGACATTTTAACGAAATCGTTGAATAGAAATTTGTTTGAAAAGTTTTGTTTATATTTAGGTTTAAAAAATAAATAAACAGATGATTTTATTACGGGGGAGTGTTAATGTGATAAAATATCTGTTCTAGTTTTAATGATCTGTGAAAGTGTTCTAAGTGGGTACTCTTATTTTGCAGTCGTTGTAATGGCTGTATTGAGAAACTAATGATAGTTAAAAAGTAAAAATTGAAGCTGGTTGTGGTAAAAATGCTGGAGTGCATAGTTTTGCTTCGTGATGAGATTCTTGTTATTTAGTTAAATAAAGTTGAAGTTTTGTCCATCCTGCTTAGCCTCCTTCCTAAAGTTTAAATAATTTAGTTTTTGAGCATTTACTAATTTGTCATTATTAATGTAAAATGGGTTAAGCCCAATTTTATAATCCTCAGTAAATAAATATTATTATATAATAATTGACATTCTTTGTTTTAATATTGATTTCCAAAACGATCATGATTATGTACCTTCTGATTGACATTTAGCCGAGTAGGTATATAATTGATATAGTTGATTACATAGCAGGTTTTGTATAGAATACATTGATAAAAAAGTTCACTTGCATTAAATGTTTAATGAATGCCTCTAAATGCCTGAGATATGTAGTTATGGGGAAAATTTTTCAGATATTTAAATAAATCCAAAAGTACTTTAATAAAAACATACAACTGTGAAGAATGTACCAGATAGAATTTATAACGTATCTAATTAACATATTTTTGATGAAGAACCATTAGTAAATCACTCTGTAGGATGAGTGACATTTATTTTAAAAAAATTACTTCAATATTAGACTACATTATGAATACAATAAAGTGTAAGACCCTGTTCGTAGAATAAAATATAAGCTAAGAAAAATCATTTTGTTTCAAAAATCAATAAATAGATGTGTTTACATTTGCGGTTTTCATTCTTTATTATATGAATGCAATTTCCTTCAATAATTAACTATCTTTCCTAAAATGTAAAATATAAAATACTATCAATAGCACGTAAAATTTAGGCGGTAAGTGTAAGGAATTAACGGACTTAAAAAAAACAACAGTCTACAAGTTTCTCTAGTACTTCAATTTTAACAATACTGGTGGGCGATCCCGATTTACAACACCACGACAAGATCGTTATCTTCGACATACAATAAGAAGAAATCTTACCCTAACACAGACATCAAGCCGGAACTGATAATGCGAGGCACTAAAATTATTATGATGAGATTGAATAATGTAAGTTCCTGGACTCCTCAATTATTTCCCAATGGCCCTCTCAAGCTACCTAAAGTTTTTGGGCTCGGTGATGGATTTAAAATAGTCTATTTTCCTCATTTACTTAACACCAAGAAAAATGAAAGTTATATAGGACTATCTGCAGTTGAATACTACAGCCCTGATACCATGAAGGAGGAAGGCAGAAGTTCGTTATATGGTATGAGTGAACATAATACAACTTTGATATGGAGCCCGATCTGGTTGAATACAGACATCGAAATTCTAAAGGTACATGCTTGAAATTCAGGGAACAGCTGCTTGAAACAGGTGGCGTGTGTCTATTCACTGAAGGCTGTACGATTGCTAGTGGTATATTGACGCAATTTTTTTTAAAAACAAAGCTATCGGCATTCTCTCCAAAAGCGGTAACACGTAGAGAGAAAACCAAGCAAACAGTGCTATTCAATGGTTTGTGTGGGAGGAACAGAGCAGAAATAATAACATTTTACATGCTGTCAAATAATAGGAAGCCAGAGTTCATGGAGTCAAAATGACGGATATTGCTCTGACACCCGTCAAGTATTTGAGTTTCAGGGCTGCTACTATCACGGATGTCCCAGCCCTTTCAAACAAAGATGATACTTTACACGAACATCCTTCTACTACATTAAATATGCGACATGAGGCTACAGTTGCTAAAACGGAACGCCTACGAGGGCTAAGCTTTGATGTCATTGGAAAAATGGAAATGTAGTTTTAAAAGTCGAATAGTAAATGAACTGTATCTCAAAGCAGACGTGTGGTGAAACGCTCTTGCAAATTAGTGAAATAAAACCAGTTAAACGTGCATTAAATGTGATAAAATTATACTGAACTGAAGCAGAAAAAATTCCGCATAAATTCTGTATAGCACAACAAAAAACTTCGTTAGAACAAAAAACTAATAATTAATAAATAAAATTGTGGTAAATATAGCTGTAAACATCTTCGTAAACAAGTGGACAACACGTGGCGAAAAAGGGACGAGACCTTTACACCATAAAACCCTAGCCCCTAGACGATTCAGAGTGTTAAATTCTAGAAGAACAAGTGATTCATGAATGAATAGACCGAGTATCGAACATCGAGTGCCCAGGAATATAAAAAAATCTTTCTAATTTCCATATATATTTCATAAATAATGCCAGAAAAGGCAAAAAGTGAGCTAACCATTGGAGAAGTATTTAATCAACTAAAAAGTTTAATTGAAATATCCACAAGCGAAATCAAAACGAAAATTGATAACCTAACCTCTCAACTAAGCAACGCAGAAAAGAAAGTGGAAGTGCTCGAAAAAATAAAGAACTTCTAAACCAGATACAAGACCATGAAAGAGATGAAAATAACCTTAATAATATTCGGAATTACGGAAGAAGAAAACGAAAATGTATATGAAAAAGTATTGGAAGTTATTAATAATATAATAAAAATAAAAACAAGCAAATACGAAATAAATCATATTTATCGTATTGGACGTAACACAAATAAAAGACCAATCATAGTAAAATTTGTCTCTACATAAAAATAGATATTTTAAGAACGGGCGAAACCCTACAAAATACAAATATTGCTATAACGCATGATCTAATTAAGGAAGATAGAAAAAGTGCTCCGCACTCACTTACGGGCAGCTGAGGAACAAAATTTATTTGCGAAAATTAAACAAAATAATTTAATAATAAAATGAGACCATATACATAGTAAAGGACCTGCTTAATTTAGAAAAGGAACAAAACATAGAAATCACAAAAAATAGGGAGGAACACACGATAAACCAGGAACGTACAGAAAAAATATAAAAAGAAAGAACTCCAAAACAAAAACAACTGGAAAAAGCACCAGGCTCATCACACAGAAGAGGAAATATTAACCCCATCTCATCGGACGCATTCCAGTCCCAGTCCAGTTCAAACAGCACGAGCAAAGGGCAACACTCCGTATCACTACCTTTACCAGAAGCGTTCCAACGGTGAACAGACTGGAAAAATAGTCAGTTTTCATATGTATGTAATATAAAAATATAATTAACTACCTATAAAAAACACTAAAACCGACAAAAAACAATCTCTCACTAAAAACTGTAAGTTCTAACAAAAAAAATGGATCCTTTTGTCCGCGATTTTATTCCAAATGAAATAAATATTCGAACATAACTCAATCCATCGAGGAATGGCAAAATATCCTAAATTCCATGAAAATAGTTTAAACATTTTTATCATTGTAATATTCGGATCATAAACATCACTATACTAGAAAGATAACGAGTTAACAAATGAATATAAAGATATTTTTATACAATTATGGCTACACGTCCCTCATATACTACCCTCATTAGGGTGTCAAACGATAGTAAGAGGTATGCACTTGACCAGTAGTATTTTTTATAAAGGCCATGCAACAAATGATCAGCTGACCCCTGTAGTATTAAAAACCAACTATACTGATTATTACAGCGTAATTCTAAAATTATTGTATATAGACGTAAAAAAATACAACTATAAAAAAGAAAATAAACATAAAATAATAACAAACAAAAAACTCTTTTGTAAATAATCTGAGACGTCAAATCTGGGATAATTTTTATGCTTGTAATGACCCTGAAACACTAAGTAATATCATCCTCATCAATAATATAACAGTAGCAAAAGAAAAACGCATCTAAAAAATAAAACTCAGATATGTTAAAAAGAGAAAAGGATGGATATCGACAAAATTAGCAACATCCATTAAACAGCGAGACGAATCCATACCAAGAGTCAATAAATGATCCAAATAATGCATTCATAAAGCAACAATATAACAACAGTAGAAATAAAATAAATTCATTTATTAAAAATGAAAAAAGAGCGTATTTTCAAAATCAGATAAAGTCTTGCCCAAAGAATTCAAAAGCAATTTGAACCACAATAAATAATATAGTAAAACCACAAAAATAAAAACACGGACATTACAGAAATTCAAATCCAGGACACTGGTAACAAAACAACAGACAAAAAAAGAAATTTGCAACGAATTTGTAAATTTTTTCACCGAAGTTGGAGAAAAAAATGGCAAACGAAATAACAAAACCAGACACACAATATGAAATAACTCTTCATTAGAAAACAGTTTCTTCCTGACAAATGCTAAACTCTCTCCGAAATAAATAAATATATATCGGAATTAAAAATAAAAAAGCTGCCGGACCTGGATCAAAATAACAGCTTGAACTAATTAAACAAGCAAACGAAGTTATTGCCCCATTAATGTCGCATTTAATAAATCAAATCTTTGAAACTGGTACAATCTGCCCTAAACACTTTAAAGTAGCTAAAATAAAGCCAATTTATAAAAATGGAAATAAATCCAGAAACAAAAAACTATAGAATCTATCTCATTGCTGTCGCACTTGGCAAAATTATTTGAAAAATCATTAAAAAAAAGAATCACAGATTTTTTAAACAAATATAATATTCTGTCACAAAAAAACAATATGGCCCCTTTAGAGTAAAAAACATCAACGGACCACGCGATTGGACACCTTCAGGAAACATCTATCAATCATTAGACAAAGGAAAGCCATCGCTATGTGTATTTATAGACTTGGCAAAGGCTTTGATACAATCAGTCACCCTAAAATGCTAAAAAAACTATACGATTTAGGGTTTAGAGGTAAAATCATAACACAGTTTTAAAAGATTACCTGAGTAATAGAACACGAAAAGTTAGCTTAGAAAACTACGAAAGCGACCTGAGAACCATCACCTATGGCCTGCCACAGGGGACGGTCTTCGCACCAGTCTTATTCAATATATATCTCAATGATTTGTTAAACTTAAAAATTAGACGGCGAGATAATTTCATTTGCCGATGACACTGTAGTCTTCTTTGAAGGAGATACATGGGATGAAATTAAAACAAAGGTATCCAAAAATATTGAAAATAATTAAAAAAATTGGTCTGACCAGCATCTACTTACCATGAACTTAACAAAAACACAATACTTGCCTTTTTGCTCATATAAAAACAACCTCCCACTATACACCAAGATAAAAATAGAAAATACAAATACTGAAATAGAACAGGCAAAACAAGTAAAGTATCTGGCATAACCTCTAGATTCGTATAAGGAAATGGAATTATCAAATTGAATACCTCTGCAAAAATTAGATGCCTTTATTACACTTTCAAGCAGACTAGTATAATCCTTGATGAAAAAACAACAATTAATTATATACTACGGTCTTGTAGAATCAATAATATTTATAAATACGGCATAATTGGGTGGGGGAGTAAATAAACGCAAGAATCATCTTTAAGTCCGTTGCTAAAATGCTATAAGCGAGTTTTAAAATAATGTTTTAAAACACCCATGTTATTTCCGGAGCAAAGAACTCTTCAAGAAATATAAAAAATCCTGAAACATACGCCAACTGTATTGCCAAAGTTTATTGAAATATCAGATAAAAAGTATACGCCTCCAAAAAACTGGAAAATCTCGCGACTATAAAACTAGAGAAATAAAGTATCAATAAATATTCCCAGGGCCCACAAAACAATCGGAATGAAATCTCACATATACATAGCACCCAGATTGTATAAACTGAACACCAGAACGACTCCTACATGAAAAAGAATACTTAAAGCCTTAAAAACTCGTATGAAGATTTGGATATTCAAACTCTAACCCGATAACTACTTAGAACACTTATTGATATGGGTCAATTGACAACAGCTTAAAAAAAAGTATCAACAAAATTAATATTCATATATACTTTCAGTTATTTGTAGATCTGCTTAAAAAAATGTATATTATCGTAGCACATTGCCTGTTTCAATAATCCTACAAAAACATATACATGTGTATATATGTAAGGGCATGTACGTGTGTATACATATAAATAAAAAAAACAAATAAACAAAATTAATTCTGTACATCTCTTCCAAACTTAAAATACTATGCATTTAAAAGTGTATATAGTAGTGCACATACAATAAAACTAATCAAAGTAGATAGAAAATTCTTTATATACAAATAAAGATAAAAACAACACTCACATTCAAGTCTAACAACTTAAAGTGGGGGATTACTCAATATTTATTTGTACTAACACACTGTAATTTTAGGTTATTGTATTTGATTGTATTTCTCTTGTAAATAAATTTTCGGTTTCCCGATGCTGGTCCGTCCTCCCGTGGCCTCCGACGCCTCACGGGAGTCGCGCCGGCGCATCAACTACAGCCACTCCCCACATCCCGCAGGGTTAAGTGACTGTAGATACCAGAATCGTGTGCCCTGGCGCAGACGGAGTTAGAACCCAGAATGGCCGTGCTCTTTCCTGTATTTGGCCTGCCAGCCACTCGGCTGATTTTTGGCAGGCCGGTATGATCTTCAGTTCCGAGTGAGTAGCGTGGGCCTTATCCTCCGAGTACACCGGATTATAAGCACGACAATTTTTACAGAGTAGCCTGGGTACAGCACTTGAGCTCGTACGGAGATTGTGATATTTTGGTCCGTTTCTCCTCCTTCAAGGTGATGTTTTTCTCTTGCAGGTGCCGAGAACTCGATGACATACATCACCTTGAGTTGATGGTCGAGGAGAGTATCTCATGTCAGGCTTATTGGCTTGATTAGCCTGACAGTCGGGAACGAGTAGTTCCAGTAAATCCGGTATTTCGTTCGTTCTCGACAACGGACTCATTATCTCCGGGACATAAGGCAGCACGGGTGTCCGGTTCACCCCGTACGAGTGCCTTAGATGGTAGTATAGCACTCGTAACGCCGCGTTATGCCGGTGGATGTAGGCCGAAATCGCATATATGGGGCATGCAGATAGTAAGTGCATGAGCGATTCCGGCGCCTGATGGCAGGTCCTGCAGTTGATATCAGGAACCTCTACACGCCATACGCGGCTACGGTAGACCAAGGTGTTGATAACACCATCTTGACAGGCCATAATGAATCCCTCGGTCTCCGACCAAAGCCTTGCTGACCTTAGAAAGGCGAAGGTCAGCCTAGTCGATAAACCCAGTGATTCTATGTCCTTATAAAAGACACCATGCTGGGGTTTATCGACGTGCTGCCGAAACAGATTTTCCTGTTCGGCAGCTCTAATTCGGGCGGATTTTCAGACGATACTCGGCGGAAGTCCGGCGACTGACTCAACATCAGCACCTCGCCGGCCCTCCTCGCCTGATGTCAAATGCGAGACCGAGTTCATCTGCGGCTCTTTTTGCTGCCTTGAACAATCCTGTTCCCAATCCTACAGTTTCGTGATGTTTTACGAACTGCAAGAGGGGGATCTGAGCTCCCGGAGTATGTTATATTCCATATTCAGTATTACTCTGCCATGCGTACACTCCAGGCTCAAGAGTCCTCGGCCCCCCCGTTGACGTGGAAGGCACACACGAGGAACGGACGATCTAGGATGAATACTTCTGTGAATATTCATCATCTTGCGAGTATCTCTGTTTAATTGACGCAGCTCATCTAACCTCCACTTTACTACTCCGAAGAAGTAGAGCAGAATCGGAACGGCAAAGAGTTTTACTTCCAGACACCTTTGTTCTTCCCCGAAAGTTCGGGACAAGCTGACCAAATCTTTTCGAGATGGCCGTGCCTGTACTTGCCGGCGGAGAGAATCTTTTATTTTTGATACATCCTGTATGATGCCCTTGTTGCACACCCAGATATGTATAGGTCTCTCCGGCATCTAGATGTCTTAGGATGCTTCCGTCTGCGAGAGAGAGAGAGCTGCGCATCCTCAGAAATTCTCGCATCGTCCTCTTGAGGTGGACGACTGCACATTTGTCCAAACCCGAAACTCCATACCAATTGCTGCGCGCAGTATCTTCGACCACCCTAAGAGCGTTTTGTAGTTCGCGCTCACCGGAGGCATAAAGCTTAAGGTCATCCATATAGAATAGATGGGTGACCTTATGCTCCAATGTCGCTGGGTGGTCCACATTGATATCCGCGGGTTTGGCGGAGCTCATACAGACAACAGCAGCAGAGAGATGCAGAAGAGGGAGAGGACTCAGGGAGTCACCCTGGAAAACCTCTCCTAAATGCTACCTGCTCTGTCGTAATAAATATTATTTTTTTTTTTTTTTTTTCGCTTCCCGATGCCGGTCAGTCCGCCTGCGGCCTCCGACGCCTCACGGGAGTCAGTGCCGGTGCATTTCAACTACAGCCACTCCCCACATCCCGCAGGGTTAGTGACTGTAGATACCAGGAATCGTGTGCCCGCAGCAGTCGGAGAGAACCCAGAATGACCGCCTTCTGCATTTAACCTGCCAGCCACTCGGCTGGTTTTTGGCAGGCCGGTATGATCTTCAGTTCCGAGAGCAGCGTAGGCTTTATCCCTCCGAGTACACCGATAATAAGGACGACCATTTTGACCGAGTAGCCTGGGTACAGCACTTGAGCTCGTACCGGAGATCGCGATATTTGGTCCGTTTCTCCTCCTCCTTCAAGGCGATGCTTTTCTCCGCAGGTGCCGAGAACTCGATAACATACATCACCTTGAGTGGATGGTCGAGGAGGAACTGTGTCAGGCTTGTTGGCCTTGGATTAGCCTGACAGTCGGGAATGAGTAGTTCCAGTAAATCCGACATTTCTCGTTCTCGACAACGGTCATCACACTTCCGGGGACGTAAGGCAGCACTGGTGTTCATGAGCCCACCCTGCATGAGTGCCTTAGATGGCAGTATAGCATTCGTAAAGCCGCGTTATGTCGGTGGATGTAGGCCGAAATCGCATATATAGGGCATGCGGTAAGTAGGTGGAAGAGCGATTCCGGCGCCTCGGTGGCAGGTCCTGCAGTTGATATCAGGAACCTCTACACGCCACATGCGGCTATGGTAGACCAAGGTGTTGATAACACCATCTTGACAGGCCATAATGAATCCCGGTTCTCCGACTTGGCCCTGTTAGACCTTAGAAAGGCGAAGGTCAGCCTGGTCGATAAACCCAGTGTTTCGACGTTCTTATAGGCGACTCCATGCTGG
>JANEYF010001793.1:0-84335 GCA_029963845.1 Rhamnusium bicolor
ATAATATTGCTAAATGTGATAATATATATATATATATATATATATTTATATATATATATATATATATATATATATATATATATATATATATATATATATATATATATATATATATATATATATACATATATATATATAAAATGACTGCCCTTTACATTTGCCACTTGACTGATTTTTAGCAAGCCGATATGGTAGAGAGCTTAGACCTTATCCCTCTAAGCACACAGATTATTAAGACGACTATCTTGACCGAGTAACCTGGGTACAGCTTTTCCTCCACTGTAAATATTTACGTATTTACGTGTTTACGTATTTACTTATTTACGTATTTACGTATTTACGTATTTACGTATTTATGTATTTACGTATTTACTTGTTTAGTATTTACGTATTTACATATTTACGTGTTCATATATTTACGTATTTATTTTTTTACATATTTACGTGTTTACGTATTTAGGTATTTATTTATTTACATATTTACTTATATACTTATTTACTTATTTACTAATTTACTAATTTACTCATTTACTCATTTACTTATTTACTCATTCACTCATTTATTCATTTACTCATTTCACTCGTTTACTCATTTACTCATTTACTTATTTACTCATTTACCTATTTACTCATTTACTTATTTACCTATTAACTTATTAACTTATTTACTCATTTACTTATTTACTCATTTACTTATTTACTTATTTATTTATTTACTTATTTACTTATTTACTTATTTACTTATTTACTTATTTACTTATTTACTTATTTACTTATTTGCTTATTTACTTATTTACTTATTTACTTATTTACTTATTTACTTATTTACTTATTTACTTATTTATTTATTTACTTATTTACTTATTTACTTATTTACTTATTTACTTATTTACTTATTTACTTATTCACTTGTTTACTTATTTCTTTCCTTTTCTTAATATCATCCTACCTTCCTTTCTTCCTTACTTAACCTATCCACCTACCTACCTACCTACACAACCAACCAACCACCCACTTACCCACTAGTGACACGCCACACGCGGCTACAGTAGACTCAGGTATTGATAATACCATCCTGGCAGGCTATAATGAATTCCTCAGTCACCAACTTAAGCCCGGCTGACCTTAAAAAAGCGAATGGCAGCCTGGTCGATGAACCCAGTGTTTCCATGTTCTTATAACGGACACCATGCTAAGGTTTATCGATATGCTGCCGAAACAGTTTTTCCTTTTTCAATAGCTCTGATTCGGGCTTTCAACCGATTTGACTGACTCTATATCAGCACCTCGCTAGTCTCCTCGCTTGGTGTCAAATGCGAGACCAGGATTATCTGCGGCTATTTTTGCTGCCTTGAACGATCTCGTTTCCACTCCTACAGTTTAAAAATGTTCCACAGACCGCAAGAGAGGAACTGGGATCCTGAGGATGCCATATTCAATACTACTGTCATGCATACACTCCAGGCTCAAGAGCTCTCGGCCACCGCGTTGACGTGAGAGTTACTAACACGGACCGGATGATCTAAGATGAAAACTTCTGTTAAATATTCATCATCCTGTGATTATTTCTGTCTAATTAGCGCAGCTCTCTATTCTCCACTTCACTACTCTAAAGGAATAGAGCAGAACAGAAGCGGCAGCATATTAGTAGTAGACATCTTGTTAATCCCTGAAAATTCGGACGATACAATCTTTCGGAGTCGGTGTTTGTACTTGTCACGAAGAGAATCCTTTATTTGTTTAATATATCCAGTATCCAAATGTCTCAGGATGCTTCCGACTGCGAGCTGCACATCTTCAGAGAATTCCCCGCATCGTCCTCCCTTGAGGTGGATGACGGTATATTTGTCCAACATGTATTCCATACCAATTGCCTGCATATATTCTTTGTGCTCTCCGGAGGCATAACGTTTAAATTCAAACATATAAAACAGATGGGTGACCTTATATCTCCAGTTGCGGAGTGGTTTGCATTGATACCCGCAGGTTTGGCGAGGCCCAACAGGTAATTGCAGCAATGAGATGCCGAAGAGGGAGGGGTTCAGGGAATCACTATCTCCTGAATGTTATGGTAAACTGAGTTCTCCACAGCGGCAACATCAGTTCTATGCATCTCACTAGTGGTGTTGGCACCTCAAGACATTCGAGCAAGTACAACAATAGCTCGTGTGATGTTGTGTCAAATGTCTTGCGGTAATCAATCCAGACCATCGATAGATTCCGATTGATTTGCATCCTATGTATCCAGCTGTCTATCGGCAGGCTGTCCTTGCAATCTATCAGGTCCTTCTTAGAACCACACTGTTCGTGTATTTTCTGGAAGACCGGAACAACAGACCTCGGTGTCCTGACAGACAAGATACGTGTATATATATATTTATATATATATATATATATATATATATATATATATATATATATATATATGTATATATATATATATATATATATATATATATATATATATATATATATATATATATATACACGTTAGGGTGGGCCGAAAAAATTAAATTTGAAATTATAATTTGCTATACCCATCAAAAGTTGCCTTTCAGTGTGTAGAGTTACTGTAATTTTTTTCAAATTTTTAAAAAATATATCTTCAGCCCTCTACCACCCCTTTAATGATCTTTAAAAAAAAGTGGAAATATTAAAATTACAATACCCATCAAATATTGTATTTGATTGTGTATATTCACTCCATTTTTTTTTTTAATTTTTGAATAATATCTTCAGCCCTCTACCACCCCTTTAATACCGCTTATAATAGTGTCAAATATGTACTTTCATATCTATGTAATAATAATCGTAAAAGTAATTATAACACAACTGAAATTAAACAAAGTATTTATCTTAAAATAACATTAAATACAGGCAACGGTTTATTTTGAACCAGATATTGCAAGTTTGAACGTGTTCACAGGATAGTCTGTGAGATACGCTGCACCTATGCTTCGAATGTTATTACGTACTCAGAAGTTAATCAGTGGACATCTGAAGCTGGTGTCTAATTTGTTGTTAAAAATTATTACAATAATTTTGTTTTGTGCTGTGAATGAAATAAACTAGAAATTATAATAATGATGAATGCACCGAAATTAAACATAACAAGGAGTAAAGTGGAGTGTCCTATTTTTTGGTAGTCCTATCGATTTAAACTGCCTTGTGTTGCCGACAATTAAAGAAATGCTTCGATGTTATTTGTTTATTCGGTATGAAATAAAATATAATAAACAGTGCGGGAAGGAACCAAGTTTTGTAGAAGTTTGCAACGAACTTGTGCCTAAAATTGCCAATATTTGGAAAACGGCATCAATTCCAACAGTTTCAAGGGGCCGCATTGTACAATTGATACGCAAGTACCATGACAAGTATTTGAGCCTAATAAGATATCCCAAAAGCAAGAGGAATATGCAATATGAGTTAAAGGTAAATAGTTTTAAAATGGACTGTTCGGAAAGACTATTTGACATTGCTTCATGTAAATGCGAATTTTCTGCATGTAAATGTGAAAAATCAAGGAAAGTGCCGATTCAAGAACAAAAATTTCTTTTGGATCAAAGGTCGTTTAGAAAGATGACTATAGGAAATATTGATCGTGTAGAAACAAAAAAAGTTAACTGTCAAGAAAGATAGATACTCAAGAGAAACGGAAAGACTAAAAAAGTACAGATCCGGATCTTACGATTTGACACCCGGCACTTCTACTCAAGTAAGCACATTACCGTTAGAATCAGACAAGTCTTCAAAGTTTGAATCGTCATCAGAGGACGAACTAATAGACAGCAACTTACCTTCAACATCAAAGTACACTCAAATGAGGCTGAAGTTACCCACATTAGGTATTATATGTGATAAATATGGCATTTCCGACAGATCAGCTGCTGCTATTGCTACTGCAGTACTAAAAGATGTGGGAATTGTCAGTGCAGATGATCCCTCCAAAATTATCGACAAGAATAAAGTGAGAAGAGTGCGCCAGAAAACTAGAAATACCTTTTGTAAAGAGTTCCAGACTGCAAATAGAAGCATTAACAGTCTTTACTTCGATGGAAGAAAGGACAAAACTTTAGTGCAAGAAAAAAATTTAACAGGTTCTATAAGAGAACTATTGTAGAAGAACATATATCCCTAATTGAGGAACCGAATTCTCTGTACATAGGTCACGTTACTCCAATCACAGGCAAGGCTCAGTCGATTGGGAAAGCAATAATAGATTTCTTAGCTACGAATAATATAAATCTAGATAATTTAGTGGCGATCGGTAGTGACGGTACTGTTGTAAACACTGGCTATAAAAATGGTGTAATAAGATATATGGAAACTGAACTTAAGCGTCCGTTACAATGGTTCATATGCCAATTACATGCCAACGAGTTACCCTTAAGGCATTTATTCCAATTCCTAGATGGCGCTACAACGGGACCACGTGAATTCTCTGGAAAAATTGGAAAATCATTAGAAAGATGCGAACGTCTCCCAATCGCAAATTTTACGAGAATTGAATGTAAATTGCCAGAATTGACAATACAGTCTAGTAAATTAAGTTCAGATCAATCGTATCTATATGATATCTGCAAGGCCATATCAAGTGGAGACTTCCAATCAAATCTAGCAAATCGTAATCCTGGCAAGTTAGCTCATTCAAGGTGGCTCACAATGGCAAATAGAGTACTTCGCTTCTATGCTGGAACTGAAAAGCCAACAGCAAACCTTAAAGATCTTGCCGAATTTATAATTAAAGTTTATGCACCAATGTGGTTCCACATAAAGCTTAACCCAAATTCAACACACGGTAGTTTGCATGTTTTTAAAACCATCGAACTGTCACGGTACTTAAGAGAAGATCTAAAAAGTATTATAGACAAAGTGATTCAAAGAAATGCATATTTTATTCACCCCGAGAATCTCCTTCTGTGTATGTTACGAGATAATCGTCGGTGGGTACGAGAACTATCTTTAAGAAGAATTCTCAAAGCCAGAGAAGCCTATCAGCAGACGACAACAGTGAGATATTTTGTTATACCGGAATTAAACTTTAGTGCTACGGAATATTTTGATTTAATTTGCTGGAGTGAGTGCGATATAACACCACCACCAGTTTTGGCTGATATACCAGATGATGACCTCAAGCGTTTTATTAAAGATGGTGTGATTCCAGAATTTGACTTTCCAAAATTTCCGTGCCATACTCAATCGGTCGAGAGATGCGTCAAATTGGTTACGGAGTCATCTACTTTAGTTATAGGTCCGGAATCTAGAGATGGCTTTATCCGTTCAAGAATAAAATCAAGGGAGATTATTTCCACTTTTGAAAATAAAGGACAATTTAAAGTTACCTAAACGTTTTAAATATAATATAATAAAATACGGGCGCTTTTGTGTTTTATGTTAAATTAAAAATTATTTCTTTATGTTGGCTTTAATAAATTCTTTGATTAGTTTCAATTGTCTCAGACTCATGTATCCACTAAATATTATTATTATTATTATTATTACTATTATTACGAAGATGCGAAAATACAAATTTGATATAATTAATGAAAGGTACGATAAGGAGTGAAACACAGCATTAGATGGGTATTGCGATTTTCATTTTAATTTACTTTTAAATACCATTTTAGGGGTGATAGAGGGCTGAAGATTTTATTTTAAAAATTAAGAAAAAAATCAGTGACTATACACAGTGAAAGGTAACTTTTGAGTGGTATTGCAATTTTCATTTTAATTTTTTTTTTCCGGTAATTATAGGGGTGGTAGAGGGCTGAAGATATCATTTTAAAAATTGAAAAAAAATCAGAGTGACTATACACAGTAAACGGTAACTTTTGAGGGGTATTGCAATTTTCATTTCAATTTTTTTTTTTTTTAGGTAATTATAGGGGTGGTAGAGGGCTGAAGATATTTTTTTAAAAATCTGAAAAAAATCGTAGGGACTATACACAGTAAAAAGGCAACTTTTGATGAGTATTATATTTTTCATTTCTTCATTTTTTTAAAAATGACCATTTTCGGCCCACCCTAATACACGTATCTTGTGTGTCAGGACAACGAGGTCTGTTGTTCCGGTCTTCCAGAAGATACACGAACAGTGTGGTTCTAAGAAGGGCCTGATAGATTGCAAGGACAGCCTGCCGATAGACAGCTGGATACATAGGATGCAAATCAATCGGAATCTATCGATGGTCTGGATTGATTACCGCAAGACATTTGACACAACATCACACGAGCTATTGTTGTACTTGCTCGAATGTCTTGCGGTGCCAACACCACTAGTGAGATGCATAGAACTGATGTTGCCTCTGTGGAGAACTCAGTTTACCATAACATTCAGGAGTGAGTGATTCCCTGAACCCCTCCTCTTCGGCATCTCATTGCTGCAATTACCTGTTGGGCCTCGCCAAACCTGCGGGTATCAATGCAAACTACTACGCGACTGGAGATATAAGGTCACCCATCTGTTTTATATGTATGACTTTAAACGTTATGCCTCCGGAGAGCACAAAGAATATATGTAGGCAATTGGTATGGAATACATGTTGGACAAATATACCGTCATCCACCTCAAGGGAGGACGATGCGGGGAATTTTCTGAAGATGTGCAGCTCGCAGACGGAAGCATCCTGAGACATTTGGATACTGGATATATTAAACAAATAAAGGATTCTCTTCGTGACAAATACAAACACCGACTCCGAAAGATTGTATATCCGAATTTTCAGGGATTAACAAGATGTCTACTACTAACATGCTGCCGCTTCTATTCTGCTCTATTCCTTTAGAGTAGTGAAGTGGAGAATAGAGAGCTGCGCTAATTAGACAGAATTAATCACAGGATAATGAATATTTAACAGAAGTTTTCATCTTAGATCATCCGGTCCGTGTTAGTAACACTCACGTCAACGCGGTGGCCGAGAGCTCTTGAGCCTGGAGTGTATGCATGACAGTAGTATTGAATATGGCATCCTCAGGATCCCAGTTCCTCTCTTGCGGTCTGTGGAACATTTTTAAACTGTAGGAGTGGAAACGAGATTGTTCAAGGCAGCAAAAATAACCGCAGATAATCCTGGTCTCGCATTTGACACCAAGCGAGGAGACTAGCGAGGTGCTGATATAGAGTCAGTCAAATCGGTTGAAAGCCCGAATCAGAGCTATTGAAAAGGAAAAACTGTTTCGGCAGCATATCGATAAACCTTAGCATGGTGTCCGTTATAAGAACATGGAAACACTGGGTTCATCGACCAGGCTGCCATTCGCTTTTTTAAGGTCAGCCGGGCTTAAGTTGGTGACTGAGGAATTCATTATAGCCTGCCAGGATGGTATTATCAATACCTGAGTCTACTGTAGCCGCGTGTGGCGTGTCACTAGTGGGTAAGTGGGTGGTTGGTTGGTTGTGTAGGCAGGTAGGTAGGTGGATAGGTTAAGTAAGGAAGAAAGGAAGGTAGGATGATAGGAAGAAAGGAAAGAAATAAGTAAATAAGTGAATAAGTAAATAAGTAAATAAGTAAATAAATAAATAAATAAGTAAATAAGTAAATAAGTAAATAAGTAAATAAGTAAATAAATAAATAAGTAAATAGGTAAATAAGTAAATGAGTAAATAGGTAAATGAGTAAATAAGTAAATGAGTAAATGAGTAAATGAGTAAATGAGTAAACGAGTAAATGAGTAAACGAGTAAAATGAGTAAATGAATAAATGAGTAAATGAGTAAATGATTAAATGAGTAAATTAGTAAATTAGTAAATGGGTAAATAAGTATATAAGTAAATATGTACATAAATAAATACCTAAATACGTAAACACGTAAATATGTACATAAATAAATACCTAAATACGTAAACATGTAAATACGTAAAAAAATAAATACGTAAATATATAAACACGTAAATATGTAAATACGTAAATACTAAACAAGTAAATACGTAAATACGTAAATACGTAAATACGTAAATACGTAAATACGTAAATACATAAATAAGTAAATACGTAAACACGTAAATACGTAAATATTTACAGTGGAGGAAAAGCGGGCGAAATATCGTGATGAACTCCAAGTGCTGTAACCAGGTTACTCGGTCAAGATAATCGTCTTAATAATCTGTGTGCTTAGAGGGATAAGGCCTAGGCTCTCTACCATATCGGCTTGCTAAAAATCAGTCAAGTGGCAAATGTAAAAGGCGGTCATTTTAGATTCTCTCCGTCTGCATATGGTACATGATTCTGAGATTTACAGCCATTAACCATGCGGGATGTGGGAAGTAGCTGCAGTTCATTCGCCAGCACTATTCCTGTGAGGTGTGGAAGTCCACGGGAGGACTTGTAACGGTCCATTTTTAGAAACAATTAACTTACGTTTTATTTAATGCTAATTGCATGATTTGGTTTGAGGTAAACCTTAAAAAATTCTAGAACCGACTTTATTTATTTGTAAATCTTTGATAATTTGTGCGCCACTGGACCTTGAGTGCGCCCGCGCGAACACCGCTATGTGGGAACGCTTGAACTGAGACGCGGGGACTCTCCGCCAAGCCACGGCAGAGAGCAGATGTGTATTTACGTTATCTTATATTTTCGTTATCTTACATTTATGTTATCTTATGTTTAAAGAAGAGACTTGAGTTGACCTTTGAGCGAAGTAGTCGTAGTGTACATTGCTAAAATTGTGTTGCACGATGATATATGGTTAAGCTGTTATAGTAATAGAGTTACGAATTGAGGCATAGGATAGCCATGTGAGAAGGTAGGATCACTCCTTATTATTATTAAAATAGGTACCTATTCGAAAGTTAAATAGTTTCCGCTCCGAGTTGGAATTGGAAATCTGCAGATTTCAATTTGCATCAACAGGCTGATTTGCCTGTCCAATGAACTAGAGGTGGAGAAAGCCCCCTAGACTTTTTTTAATTTGCTATTGAGCTGTGCGAGACACTTTAGTGAAAAAAACAACCGTTCTTTCCCCTTTTCAACGGCACTAGTGTGTGTAACTTTTGTAGACTTTTATATAAACGAAAAAGAAAAGCGGGTGGCGCCCTACACAAACTCCTTTAGTGGAAAAGATATGTGGTTTTATTAATTAGATTTTAGAAAGGTTTATTACTTGCTCTCACCCCTTGAAAGAGTTTTTTGTATGTTAAATTATAAATATATGTATTTTTTTTGAGTTTAGTGTTTCATTTGAGAACTAACGAAAAGTTAATAATAAATAAAATAGCGAAGGAAACACCGTCGTTATAGACTGTGCGACATCGGTTCTACCGAAGAAAAAAATAAACGTCTTTATTTATTGGCAAAATTTAGCTTTATACTATTCTTACACTTAACCCATTCGAGTCAGCAATATGCATGCATTGTTTCAATTTAAATGTGTAATATTGTTATGTGAGCTACTTCATGTACTCTTCTACATTCTATATATATGTAAAATTCTATACTCGTATAGCATAAAAATATAATTATGGTCGTTCCATCCATATTTCATAATATTTTTTTATTGCTTGTTGCCCGACATCGTCATACACGAGACTTTAATGTTATATTCATAGCTTCTTTGGATTTCAAATGAGTAGATTTGCTAAGATATATTATACGTGCCTAGGTTTGTGATATAGTCGAATTAAGTTATTTTTTGTAGTAATCTTATTATTCCAGAATCGACATTGATAACCTGATTTTCTAAATTGTGTATCAATAACTTGGCAACATTTTTTATTTATAGCCTTATAGGCACAAACTAAAGACTTAAATTTAGTAAGACTCAGGATTTACAGGAATTACTAATTACTTTAGGGTGAGCATATCATAAAACCATATTTATCAGGTTAGGAGTCCTGATTAGCAATTATTAATCATGGCTCACTATAATTTTGGGTAGGGCTAACTAGCTATAATGTTTTTGGAAGTTTCAGGATATGCCGAAGAAGTCCCTTTGCCGTATTTTATGGGACATGGACGAGATATCACTCTGCGTCGCGACTGGATGACGCGGGAAAATACCTTTCTCGTCTTATCTAGCCAGTGTACTTATTTCGGTACTAATCAAAGGCTGTGTCGGTCTTTTGGTTCACCACCACAACGTCCTCCACTGAGTTGCAGGGTTCCATAGAACTTTCGGTGGACAAACTTCTGCCGAATATATCAACCTGTACCAGGGGGTACGACCTCGTGGATGTATTTGCCGAAGATTTTCAACCACCAATGACACGGGTCACTTACCATAGGAACAAATTTAAACGTTCTAAAATATTTAATATCAGAGGCTATCGTTGTAGAATCAAAATTCTCCAAAAAAATTTTTTTAATCTAAATAGTGGCAGAAAATAACCCTAAGCTCATAGAAGGCTAAATTTCCTCGATTTTTAAAGCAAAATCAAAAAGTTGTTTAAAATAACTAGCTAGTTGGTATTAACCAGTACTATAGAAACAAACAAGCAACAACAAACAAAAATTCGTTTTTCATTTACAATTTTAATGTTCGGAACGACGTTGAGCATCGCGACAAATTCAGTTAAATCAATTTGGTCGAAATTTATCACGCGTGCGTGCGTGCGTGCGTGCGTGCGTGCGTGCGTGCGTGCGTGGGTGCGTGCGAGCGTGCGTGCGTGCGTGTGTGTGTGTGTGTGTGTGCGTTCGCGCGCGCGTGGGTGTGGGTGTGGGTGGGTGTGTGTGTGTGTGTGTGTGTGTGTGTGTGTGTGTGTGTGTGTGTGTGTGTGTGTGTGTGTGTGTGTGTGTGTGTGTGTGTGTGTGTGTTTTACATTCCCTATGGCACCATGTGCGTGCAAGGAGCTGTAGTCTGGCACCTGTTCAATTTTATGGCACCATACAAGCGTTGCCACAGAGTAAATCATGTTTTTTGGACTCTTCATCTCAAACCAAGTCGATCTATACCTACTTTCAATTTCTCGTGTGTATGTATCCACAATGCGGATTTTGGTATGTGGTACACACAATGCTATCACTGTGGCACCAGAAGCTTCACGGATAGATGGCGCTTCAATCGCGAATAATAAATAAATACCACAATGCGGTCTTTATATCTGTTAAGATACACACATTAAACTACACATGCGTATCTCTCTCTATTCCGCCAAAAGACGGTTACACTATGTGTGTTTTAAATCGCGAGAAGTTTCATACCTCTTACCACTACTCAATTTACCTTAGTTAGTATATGACTAACAGGTTGGTCACTATCATTTGTCTGTTCCATAACCTATGGCATACTGAGGAGAACAAATAAGTTCGAAACCGGTCTATGTCTGGTTAGGAATTGACAAATGATATTGGTTATCGATCTATCATGATTTGAAGGTGTAATCCAATGCAGGTCGGGGTATTTGCACGCTGAGTATTTGTTTCATTCAAATCATATTTAATAACAGTAGTTTAGTCCACCTGGGCTAGAGGTCGCCGCTCTCGGTACTTGCTTCGCAAGTCGCTATCCGCCACAGAGACATCTATGATGTCTGTCGGATAGTAGCATTTAGACCATACGAGAAGTTTCATACCTCTCACCACTACTCTATTGAATTTCTAATCGTAACAACTTTAATCTGTTTCTTTAAAAAGATATTGCTAATAATTATTTAAACAAATAATTCTTAATTATCGAATGAATCTTCATGTTTTTCGCAATAACATTGATTATTTAATTTTTTTCTTAGTCACAGACACACAAGAAACATATTTTTTACAAAAAAAATTCAAAAATTTTTCGAAAAAAAGTGATACTATGAAAAAAATTAATGTTGAAATGTAAAAATATATAAGATTCAAATGTGATCGGCAAAAAAATAGGTTTCCATTAAAACCTATACTTTTTTAAATTTTTCCGAAGCATTTTCTAGTTCTCTTTTCACTAGTAAGTAATAACCCATGGGTTATTTGGGTCCAAATTATTTCAATCTAACAACCTTCATCACCAATATACAGAGTGTTTTGTCAGTTTTGCCTAATTTTGTCTTAAACCACAGCATATGAACCACGTATACAAATTTGATATTCAGTAGGTATGTTTCATTTACTTTACTGAATCGATTAATTATTAAACAAAACCGAGTTATATAAGATACCTACATAAAAAATATCCATTTAGTATATCACCAAAACAACAACATTTTTAAAATGTAATATTTGAAATGAGCGGAAAATAATAAGCTAAGTAGTTAGTCGAGTGCAGTTAGGTTTTTACTAAGGCTGGGAATCGAATACGAATAATTCGAGTATTCGAATACGAATTATTCTAATGGGAAATTATTCGAATACACGAATATATTCGAATACTCGAATATATTCTAATACTCGAATATTCGAATACTCGAATGTATTCGAGTATTCGAATATTCGATTATATTTGAATGTTAAAATATAAATTATGTACGAATAGGTATGCAGTATGCATCCAACCAAAGTAGGTAGATAGTAGGTGTAGATGTTATTTGTAATGTTTTTAAAGTAAGTTTTCTTGTAGATCTATCTTTCCTCAATGTTACTGTCACTTCACTGTTTAATTATTTTTTTCAATATCAACTTTAAATTCTTTTAATAAAATAAATAATCAAAAATACGTATCTTGTAATTAAACTCCAAAATATATCTTTACAAAATCTTTTATAACAAAATTACACCCCTAATGTTTTACTTCCTTTTATTTCAATTTTAATAAATTTGAAAAGTTTTCCAATTATTTTTTTTAGCTTCATTTATTTACTATTTATTAACTTCTTATAATATAACTCCTTTATGAAAGTATTATTTTATATAATACTCTTTATTAACAGGTTTTTCAATATCTTATTGTTCTTCACCAAAATATTTTCATTAAACCATATTTTTATCAACAACTTTGTTTTGTTTTTCTCTTTTCATTTACTATTTTCATTTCTTTTCAAAGTCACATTTCTTATGACATTTCCAACTATTATTTTATTTCCTTGTTACATCTCCTTTTCTTGTCTTTATACATTTAATTCTATGCGTCTCACTTTGTCTGTTAAATTATTCTCCATTGCCACCTTATTAAATATAAAAGTATAAAATATTTACACTGTTTACTACCTATTCCTTTTAATATACTAGTTCAGTTCTAACCATACATGGTTGATTATTTCTTAATTTTTTTTCTTTTAATCCAAAACACTATTCACGAACAAATATCTTAAACTTAAATAAGTTTATATTATGTAATTTACTACAGTTTCATGACACACATAAATTAATTTATATTATACCTTTTACAATATTATTATTATTGTTAATAACACACCTAATTCAGACAATTAATAATTCTTTCATTATACATACACTACTAATATGTATTATAGCTAAGTTTAACTATTATAATTAAGTGAAAAAGATACTTACTAAAGTATAAAGGAAGCACTAATAACATGAAAACTAGTTCCTTACATTATGAAAACATTTACCGGTGTGAAGTTAGCAGCCAAAACATAGCAGCCAATATACTGAAATGATCCGAATGGCATACATAACATTTTTGATATGGCAAAATTTGATAAAAAAAAAGGAAAAATGGATTACGTACTGGCCATTGACACAGAATATGCAACAGAAGTGGTACGCGAGATTTCTAAAATGTGTAATGGGGGTAAGATTCCCTTGTAATAAATAAATAAAAAAAGGCAAATGCTGGAACGAAATTGAATACCAACATTAAATTAAGACGGGAGTGAAAATATGGCTAAAATGACAGGGCGAAAGGTAATTCACATGTTGGCCGTCTAAGGGGTGGAAACACACCCCTATATGAAACAAATAATAACAAATATAAGAAATGAACGAAAAATCAGCTTCAAATGTACATGGAGCAGAAAGTAAGTTATGACATAACATACTCGAAGCTGATGTACTTGCAAGCTGTCTAAGGAATGAAAATACACACATATATTAGAAAAATATTAATGACTGTAGGAAATAACTGAAAATTCAACACAAGATACAGAAAATATGATAAGGAATATACTAGTAACTGATGCACCTGCAAGCTGTCTAAAGGGTGGAAACTTCCCCTCTATATTAGAAAATATTCATAAATATAGAAAGGAAACGGAAAGCCAACTTTATATTAACACAAGAGACAGAAAACATGATAAAAAATAACACGCTAGGAGCTTATCATGGAAAAATATTTGAAAAAATGTTAATAAATATGGAAAGGAAACGGAAAGCTAACTTTAAATTAAAACGGGAGACGAAAATCATGATAAGGAAGAAGAGGCTATTAAAAACAAAAATAACGCATATAATAAATATAAATGGACTAGTAATAATGAGGACTGGCTATCGTATAAAAAAATGTTGGAATTTAGTAACGAGAGCTATAGATAATTCAAAACAAATTTTTTATCATGATACAATTGACAAAAATAAAAATAATTCAAAATTAATGTGGTTTAATTTAAAAGACATATTGGGATGTAAAAAGCAAAAGATATGTGGAATTGTTTGTAATGATGCATACTACCATAGACCAAGAGACATTACCAAGGTGTTAAATAATTATTATGTTGAAAGTATTGAATCAATTGTATCTGTCTTTGATAACAATATTAATGATGAGGCTTTATTAACAAACACTATACCACTATGTTTCTCTTCTTTTACTGTATTTAAACACATATCAATAAAGGAGTTGAGAGAAATTATCTTCAGTCAAAGTAAAAACGGTAGCATAGACGAGATAGATTTAAAATGAATTAAAGAACTCTTTCATGTCATAGGATATCCCCTAAGGAATTTAATTAACTTTAGAAAAAGGTATTGTGCCTGATAGATTTAAAACATCAATTATTATTATTCCAGTTCCAAAAGTACCTAATAGAAATTTAGCTCAAAAGATGCGTCCTATCAATATATTACCATTCTGTGAAAAAGTATTAGAACTTATACAATCAAATATTAGAATATGTAAAATGTAACGATTTGCTCTGTACATATCAATCAGGATTCAGGGACAAACACTCTTGCGAAACAGCGTTACAGTGTGTAATATCTGATTGGAAGGTGGATATATGTGCGGTCTTCATAGACCTAAAGAGAGCTTTTGAGACAATTGATCGACTCTAATCCTAAAACCAAAATGGTTTGAATTTTCTGGCACAACTTTAATGTGGTTGGAAAGTTATTTATTTAGATGCCAAAAGACTAAATATGAGGATCAATATTCTGAAAGCCGCTATAACAACAATGGAGTCCCGCAAGGGAGTATCCTTGGTCCCCTGTTATTTATTCTGTATATTAATGATTTAGGTAAAGTTTTAATAAATTGTAAAGTACATCTCTTTGCAGATGATACCCTAATCTATTTTAGTCACAAACATTATGAAACTTTAACTGTAACGGTTAATGAAGATTTAAAGAGACTTACTGACAAATTTTATGCAAATAGGCTAAAAGTAAATGAAACAAAATCAAAGTGTATGTTTATTGGATCCGATTGGGCATATAAAAATGTTTGTGATTTACAAATCAAAGTCAAAATTTGAAATAAGGATTTGGATTTTCAAGATGAAATTAAATATCTGGGGTTATTAATAGATAGGCATTTAAAATTTAAGAATCACATGGATCATATTTCTAAAAAAAAAATGGTAAAAACATAGGATACTTTTATAGAATTAGTAGACACATTTCCATAAACAGAAAGGTAACATTATACAACAGTATTATTCTGCCCCATTTTACCTACTGTTCATCAGTTACATATGTATCCCAAGTAAATTGCTACAGGCTGCAGATTCTACAAAATAAAGCAATGCGTATAATCTTAGGTGTAAATCGATATACAGGCATTAATATAATAATAATAATAATAATAATAATAATAATAATTTTATTTGGGTGGGTGCAAAGGACCGGCAACCTCCACGTTGGTGCACCCTGGACGGGCAGAGGCAACTCTGCCTGACTAATGCCGGCCGGGAGTACCAGGGCTAACTACCCTGGTACTCTTTTTGCTATGGTTCCATATAACCTTAGAAGGGCCCCTCACATTCGACCTCAGTCGGATGGAGGTCAAGGACAGATGGGAGGGGCCTTACCGGACGGTCCTAACGATGATGACAATGCGATTGTACATGGACGCTTTAAGTGGACGAGGGAACTTCGGGATGACTTACTGACCTGCCGCGAGAGTAGCGAACCTGAGCGAAGGGGATACATGGCGCGATTGCATGCACTTTGGTGCGAAATGCATCCAGAGCATCGCGCCTTCTCTCAACAACATCTGAGAGATCAAGTATCCTTTCTGCTCAGGACAGGTTATGTAAGGGCACCCCGTCAGCCGGAAGAACTGCCAGCCGCAGTCCCACCGCGGCAATTACTAGCTGATGGGGAACATCCTTTAGAGTTCACCGATGTAGACTTAAGGACGAGGGTTAGCCTTAACACCAGGGCTA
The DNA here is from genome assembly GCA_029963845.1 of Rhamnusium bicolor. Lineage (NCBI taxonomy): Eukaryota > Metazoa > Arthropoda > Insecta > Coleoptera > Cerambycidae > Rhamnusium > Rhamnusium bicolor. The sequence continues at coordinate 16,418 of JANEYF010001793.1, forward strand.
ACCTAAAGCCACAAGACCTAGCTAGAATGGACGAGGTCATCGATGAGGAAATTCCGGAAGATGCCGACATCTGGCAAATCAACAGTGCCGTGTACAACGCCGCGAAGCAACTCGTCCCCCGTGAGAGGTCAACCAATCACGGGGTCGAGAAAGCCAAGCGGCGTGTACAGAATATCGAGGGCAAGATACAGTCGGCCAGACAACACGCTTCTCGGATCCAGAGTGTAGTGGAATATAAGACAACTGGTAGAGTTTTTACTCCCAGAATCCGGCGCATAGCAGCCGGATTAAGACGTCAACACCATACTCTAAATCTGACAGTGATGCTTACCATCAAGCAGCACTGTCTAGATAGGATCCGAGCGCTCATGGCGATAAAGAAAACATTGAAGAGGCGGGTGAGGAGTATGGAACAAAACAATTTGTTCCGTACGAATCCTTCCCGCCTATTTCAAGAGCCACAGCGTGTTGTAGATAATCCGCCGACTGTAGAAGATGTCGAAACCTTCTGGAAGGGAATCTACGAAACGACGCGTCCATTCAATAGCGACACTCCAGCAATTGCACACTTCGAGGCTCTGTGTCACAGACATCGTGAAGAGCCAGATGAAGTGTGCCCGGCAATCAGTACGGAGGAAGTCCAGCAAGCACTTGTTGGCACCAAGAACTTCGCTGCCCCGGGCCCAGACGGCATTAACAACTGGTGGTGGAAGAAATTTCCGTCCACTCACCGCCGTCTGGCGCGAGTTTTCAACTCATGGTTGAACGAGGGGCAGCAGATTCCGGACTGGTTTGTCGAGGGACGTACTGTGCTTATCCCCAAAAAGGGGGATCTTTCCGACCCGAGGAATTATAGGCCGATCACTTGCCTCAACTCCTGCTACAAGATATTTACACGTATCTTGTATGCAAGGATACTGAGGTCTGTCGATACGGTCTTCCAGCAGATACATGAACAGCGTGGTGCCAAGAAGGGCATGGCAGGTTGCAAGGACAGCCTGCTGATAGACCGCTGTATTACACAGGATTCTGTGCAATACAAGCGGAATCTATCGATGGCCTGGATTGACTACCGCAAGGCATTTGATACAACATCGCACGAGCTATTGTTGCACTTGCTCGATTGTCTTGCGGTACCAGCACCACTAGTGAGATGCATAGAACAGCTGCTGCCACTCTGGAAGACTCGCTTCACCATAACATCAGGTGCACAGCGGGTCACGACAGAGCAGGTGGCATTTAGGAGGAGTTTTCCAGGGCGACTCCCTGAGTCCTCTCCTCTTCTGCATCTCACTGCTACCGTTGTCTGCTGGGCTCCGCCAAACCCGCGGGTATCAATGTGGACCACCCAGCGACCGGAGGCATAAGGTCACCCATCTGTTTTATATGGATGATCTTAAACTTTATGCCTCCGGAGAGCGCGAACTACAAAACGCTCTTAGGGTGGTCGAAGAATATACGCGGGCAATTGGTATGGAGTTCGGGTTGGACAAATGTGCAGTCGTCCACCTCAAGAGAGGACGATGCGGGGAATTCTCTGAAAATGCGCAGCTCGCAGACGGAAGCATCCTAAGACATCTGGATGCCGGAGAGACCTATACATACCTGGGTGTGCAACAAAGGCACATCCAAGATGTAATACAAATAAAGGATTCTCTCCGCGGCAAGTACAGACACCGCCTCCGAAAGATTTGGTCTTCCGAACTTTCGGGGAAGAACAAGGTGTCTGCTACTAATATGCTTGCCGTTCCGATTCTGCTCTACTCCTTCGGAGTAGTAAAGTGGAGGGTAGATGAGCTGCGCCAATTAGACAGAGATACCCGCAAGATGATGAATATTCACAGAAGTATTCATCCTAGATCGTCCGTTCCTCGTGTGTACCTCCCACGTCAACGGGGGGGGCCGAGGACTCTTGAGCCTGGAGTGTACGCATGGCAGAGTAGTACTGAGTATGGCATGTAACATACTCAGGAGCTCAGATCCCCTCTTGCGGTTCGTAAAACATCACGAAACTGTAGGAGTGGGAGCAGGATTGTTCAAGGCAGCAAAAAGAGCCGCAGATGAACTCGGCCTCGCATTTGACATCAGGCGAGGAGGCCGGCGAGGTGCTGATGTTGCGTCAGTCACCGAACTTCAGCCAAATCGTCTGAAAGCCCGAATTAGAGCTGCCGAACAGGAAAATCTGTTTCGGCAGCACGTCGATAAACCCCAGCATGGTGTCTTCTATAAGAACATAGAAACACTGGGTTTATCGACCAGGCTGACCTTCGCCTTTCTAAGGTCAGCAGGGCTTAAGTCGGAGACCGAGGGATTCATTATGGCCTGCCAAGATGGTGTTATCAACACCTTGGTCTACCGTAGCCGCGTGTGGCGTGTAGAGGTTCCTGATATCAACTGCAGGACCTGCCATCAGGCGCCGGAATCGCTCATGCACTTACTTTCTGCATGTCCCATATATGCGATTTCGGCCTACATCCACCGACATAACGCGGCTTTACGAGTGCTATACTACCATCTAAGGCACTCGTACGGGGTAGACCAGACACCAGTGCTGCCTTACGTCCCCGGAGATATTGAGTCCGTTGTCGAGAACGAGAAATGCCGGATTTACTGGAACTACTCGTTCCCGACTGTCAGGCTAATCCAAGCCAACAAGCCTGACATAGTCCTCCTCGACCATCAACTCAAGGTGATGTATGTTATCGAGTTCTCGGCACCTGCTGAGAAAAACATCACCTTGAAGGAGGAGGAGAAACGGACCAAATATCGCGATCTCCGGTACGAGCTCCAAGTGCTGTACCCAGGCTACTCGGTCAAAATGGTCGTCCTTATAATCGGTGTACTCGGAGGGATAAAGCCTACGCTGCTCTCGGAACTGAAGATCATACCAGCCTGCCAAAAACCAGCCGAGTGGCTGGCAGGCCAAATGCAGAAGGCGGTCATTCTGGGTTCTCTCCGTCTGCTTAGGGCACACGATTCTGGTATCTACAGTCACTAACCCTGCGGGATGCGGGGAGTGGCTGTAGTTGATGCGCCGGCGCGCCTCCCGTGAGGCGTCGGAGGCCACGGGAGGACTGACCGGCATCGGGAAACCGAAAAAAAAAAAAAAAAAAAAAAAAAAAAAAAAAAAAATAATTTTATTTCTTCACTGAAAAAAATATACACAGTGGCATACAAAAACAATGTAGAAAATGTCAAATAAACAATTTAAAAGAGATAATAAGAGATAATGTTGGAAGTATTAGGCTGGCTTGATATGAAAAAGAATATGTATATTCAAACAATGTTATTTGCTTATAAAACTTTGAATAAGATGGTGCCTGAATATTTGTCCTCAAGTGTAGTGAGTGTAAATGAACTCCATAACTACAATACTAGAAACAAAGACAACTGTTACGTAAATAGAACATTTAATACTCTCACTTACAATAGTTTGTTTCATAAAGGTATCATTGAGTATAACTCTTTACCCAATGACCTGAAGACTATTAATAATATTGGCTTATTCAAATCAAAACTTATTATATACGTGAAAAAATATATGTAAAGATAAACATAAGTATAGTATATAGGTATAGTGTAAAGTATGTCTTTTGAAAATTTGTGCTGTTAGAATATATGTAAAACTATTGATATTGTAATCTAACTTAGTGCCTATATTATATCTACAGAATCATGTAATGTATTATCTTTAGATAAATAAATACTCTTCATTCATTCATTCATTCATTCATTCATTCATTCATTCATTCATTCATTCATTCATTCTTTCATTCATTCATTCATTAGACACCCTCAAATCAAGAAAATAATTACATACTTAGGGAGGAAAAGGAAAGCTAACTTTAAATTAACACAGCAGACAGGAAACATGATAAAGAATAAGATTCTAAGAGCTGATATACTTGCAAGCCGTCTAAGGGGTAGCGGCACACCGCTACAGGGGAAACTTGGATACATATTCATAAGTGTGAGAAGGAAATGGAAAGCCAACTTTAAATTAACACAGGAGACGAAAAAATGATAAGAAATTACATATTAGGAGCTGATGCACTTGCAAGCCGTCTAAGGGATGTATAGGCACCCCCATATCTATAAAATAATCACACATATAGGAAGGAAATGGAAAGCCAACTTTAAATTAACACGGGAGACTGAAAATACGATAAGGAATAATAAACTCGGAACTGATGTACTTGCAATCCGTCTAAGGGGTAGATAAACACTCCTATATCAAGAAAATAATTACATATATTCGAAGAAAACGGAAAGCCAACATTAAATTAACACAGGAGGGAGAAAACATGATGGAGAATAAGATGCCAGACGCTGATATACTTGCATGCTGTCTAAGGGCTAGCCACACACATCTATAATGGAAATATGTTGAATATATATTCTTGCAAAAGAAGGAAACGGAAAGCCAACTTTAAATTAACACAGAAGGCGAAAAACATGATAAGGAATAACATACTAGGAGCTGATGTACTTGTAAACCGTCTAAGGGGTTGCGATATATCCCTATAGTGGAAACATGTTGGATTAAAAATATTCATAAGTATAAGAAGGAAACGGAAAGCCAACTTTAAATTTACACTAGAGACGAGAAGCACCCCAATCATGGAAAATTATTGGAGAAATATTCATAAATATAGGAAGGTAACGGAAAGCAAACTTAAAATTAATGCAGGAGACAGGGAACATGATAAGGAATAACATACTAGAAACTAATGCACTTACAAGCCGTCTAAGGGATGTATAGACACCCGCATATTAAGTAAATAATTACATATATAGGAAGAAAACTTAAAGCCAACTTTAAATTAATGCAGGAGACAGAGCACATGATAAGGAATAATATACTAGGAGCTGATGCACTTGCAAGCCGTCTAAGGGATATATAGGCAACCTCCATATCAAGAAAACATGTATAGGAAGGAAACGGAATGCCAACTTTAAATTAACACAGCAGACATAAAACGTGATGCAGAATAATATGCTATATTTATGAATATTTCCCAAATAGTTTTCTAACGTTTGGGTGTTTATCCACCTTTTAGACGGCTTGCAAATACATTAGCTTGGAGTATGTTACTCTTTATCCAGGTTTTTCTTTTTCCATGTTAATTTAAAGTTGGCTTTCCATTTCCTTCCTATATTTATGAATATTTATCCAACATATTTCAACTATAGGGGTGTGCATCAGATCCTAGTATGTTATTCCTTATCATGTTCTCTGTCTCCTTAATTAATGTCAAGTTGGCTTTCCGTTTTCTTCCTATATTTATGAATATTTTCCAATAATTTTCCAGCATTGAGGTATTTATCCACCCCTCAAACGGCTTGTATGTAAATCAGCTCAAAGTATGTTATTCCTTATCATGTCTTTCATCTCCCGTGTTAATTTAAAATTGACGTTCCGTTTCCTTCTTATACTTATGAATATTAATTCAATATGTTTATAATTTAAGGGTGTGGCGCTACCCTTTAGACGGGGTGCAAGTACATCAGCTCCTAGCATCTTATTGATTATCATGTTTTCCGTCTCCTGTGGCAATTTAAATTTGGATTTCCGTTTCCTTCCTATATATGTATTTATTTTCTTGAAATGGGGATGCAAATGCATCAGCTCCTAGTTTGTTATTCCTTATCATGTTCTCTGTCTCCTGCATTAATTTCAAGTTGGCTTTTCGTTTCGTTCTTACATTTATGAATATTTTTCCAATAATTTTTCAGAATGGGGGTATTTATCCACGCCTTAGACGGTCTGCAAGTACATCATCTCCGAGTATGTTAATGCTTGTCATATTTTTTGTCTCCCGTGTTAATTTAAATTTGACTGTCCGTTTCCTTCGTATACTTTTGAATATTTATCCAACATGTTTCCACTGTAGGGGTGTGTCGCTACCCCTTAGACGTCTTGCAATTACATCAGCTCCTAGCATCTTAATCTTTATCATGTTTTCTATCTCCTGTGTTAATTTAAAGTTGGCTTTCCGTTTCCTTCCTATACATGTGATTATTTTCTTGATATGGGGGTGTCTATACATCCCTTAGATGGCCTGCAAGTGCATCAGCTGCTAGTATATTATTTCTTATCATGTTCTCTGTCTCCCGCATTAATTTCAAAATGGCTTTCCGTTTCCTTCCTATATTTATGAATATTTTCCAATAATTTTCCAGCATTTGGGTGTTTATCCAACTCTTTGACTGCTTGCAACTACATCAGCTTCAAGTATACTATTTCTTTTTATATTTCTCATCTCCCGTGTTAATTTAAAGTTGGCTTTCCGTTTCCTTCCTATATTTATTTTTCAAATATTTTTTTCACTATAGTGATATGTCGCCACCCCTTAGACAGCTTGCAAGTACATCAGCTCCTAGTGTCTTATTCTTCATCATATTTTCTGTCTCCTGTGTTAATTTAAAGTTGGCTTTTCTTTTCCTTCCTATATTTATGAATGTTTTTCTAATAGAGTGGTAGTTTCCACCCTTTAGACGGCTTGCAAGTACATCAGTTCCTAGTATATTATTCCTTATCATATTTTCTGTATCTTGTGTTCATTTAAATTTGGCTTTTCATTTTCTTCCTATACTCATTGATATTTTTCTAATATATGGGTATTTTTTCATCCTTTAGACAGCTTGCATGTATATCGCTTCGAGTATGTAATGGAATGCCCAACGTTCAAGTTCCAAACAGAAATTTTGAAGAACAAAACTGATTATAACATTCAATGATAATTTTAAATGAAGATCTTGTATTAAACAATTTAGAAGACTTAGAAAAGAACCATAGTGGTGAATTTATAGAAGCTACAAATTTAAAAACGATAGGAGAGACTGATAAAAATTTGCTCAGTGTTTTACATTTAAATATACGTAGTGTAACTAAAAACTTTGATGAGCTAATGGCAACTGTTGAAACCTATAATCTTAATGATTTTTACATCATTATTCTAAGTGAATGCTTTCAATTAGAATCAATAGATTATTTCCAATTTCCCGAGTATACCACATTTTATAACGAAGCTAATTATAATAAGAATGACGGAGTATTAGTACTAATAAAATCCAAAATTAATCCTATATTGACTCTTATTTAGAAGAAACGGAAGAAGGTAATCAAATCGAAATTATGGTAGGTGACATTAACATTAACATTTTAGACAAAAACGCGTATGTAGTTAAATATTTGTCAGTATTAGGAAAACACGGATTATAACCTTTTATTCAAATTCCAACATGTGTAACTGAAGATAGTTCTAGTTGTCTTGATTATATTTTTTTAAGAATAAATCTACGTATTAAAAACATAAAGTTTTTATCACATGCACTAAATTGTAACATAAATAACCATTATCCAGTAACTTTAAACCTTATTTGTGACAACTTAAATGCTGAAATGAAAGTTCCCGGAAATTTACAAAAAATTACAAAAAATTGATTTAAACAAACTAAAGAGCATAGCTGAAATTCGAACCTGGGTAGATATTTTGAAATGTAATGACTCACAAATAGCAACTGACAAATTTACAGAAATTTTTTCAAATTTAATTGAACAATCCAAAAACAAAAACATGGATTACTGAGGGTCTTGTAAATTTGATAAAAAACGTGACAAATTTAAAAAAATGACTAGAACACCATTCTGACATTCTTGAGACTGAAAAAAATATACAGAAATCATTTAAATACACTCTTAAGAAATTCAAAAATAACTACTATAAAATACAAATATTAGGCAATCAAAGAAACATAAAAAATATCTACAAAATTATCTCTGAAGCCACAAATGAAAATACTATTAAAAGTAGAGAAACTCGGCTCGTTGATAATAATGGCATAGCTTTTCTCGACTCAAAAGAAATAGTTAATCATAGAAATGAGTACTTTTCTAATGTAGAAAATAATATGCTTGAACAGATTACTGAACCAAAAACTTTAATTTCAGATTAGACAACTCATACAATCAATGTTCCTCACTCCAGTTACTGAAAATGAAGTAATAAAACATATACATAATTTAAAGAATAGAAGTACACCTGAAATTGATGGAGTGACAGCAGAAATAATTAAATTTGTTTACCCACAAATACTGAACACTTTTGTACATATTATAGCCGATTGTACCGTAGCGTTAAGCTTGTCTTATATTTAAGTCTAACTTAGATTGTGGCGTTTGTAACGATAATCAAATGGTGAAAGTCACTGTCTAAACGATACTTAAATATACGCCTAGTTTAACACTACGGTGCAATCGGCCATTATTAACCTTATTTTTAAAACTGGCCATGTCCCACATCAATTTAAAGTATCTGTTGTAACACCCGTACACAAATCAGGAACCAAAACTCTAATATCTAACTATCGACCCATTAGTCTAATAAATAACTTCACCAAAATATTTGAAAAATATTTAAAAGAGCGCTTAGCTAATTTTTTAAAAACTGATGATATATTTCCAAAAATCAATTTGGTTTTGTTGAGGCTATGGGAACTGCAGATGCAGTGTATGAAGTAATAAAAGAGATCACAGGTAATTTAGACAAGAACCATAAATGTATTGGAGTATTTTTAGATCTAACAAAGGCATTTGACACAGTGAATCATGAAAAACTCCTTGAAGTACTATCACATTATGGAGTTCGTGGTACCGTGTTAGAGTTCTTTAGAAACTATTTAACCCATCGTGTACAACATGTTAGAATTATAAATATCTAAGCGACTCAAAAGACATAAAAATGGGAGTACCACAAGGAACGGTATTGGGGCCAATCTTATTTACTGTTTACATAAACATTGCTGGGACTAATTATAAACGCCAAAACTGTTTCATATGCAGATGATACAGTAGCTTTGTTTAATGGGAATACTTGGGAACATACGAAAGATAATATTATTGAAGGCATGGAAACTATAAAGAAATGGCTTGACAAATATGAAAAAAACCAAGTATATTGTATTTTCAGTAATTAATTACAATAGACCAGGATACAACTCGATAGAGGTAAATAATCTCCCGCACAGAATCAAAGAATTGATGAAATAAAATACTTGGGTATTAAAAAACATTTAAACATTTAAAATGGACACAGCATATTAACTATGTAACAAACATACAAGTTCCATCAACTTAGAAGCATATTCTAATAATGATGTATAAAGCATTTGTAGAATCACTTTTCTGAATGGTATACTGGTTTGAGGTGCTCTTTATGCAATATCACTAAAAAAATTAAATGTAATCCAAAATAGCATTTTAAAAATTATGTATAACAAAAAACGAGATTATCCAACAAAATTACTTTATAAAGATAATGAAATTTTTAATATTCGATCTTTGTATATCCTTATATTTATATCTACCTATATAAAAAAAGTTGAATTAAAAGTGCATGTTGATAATCAATACAAGATCAGAAGCACAAAAGAACAGCACATACAAATTCCTATTAGCAAAAAAAAATCAAGATTTATTACATATTTGGGTCCAAAATTTTATAATATATTGCCAAGGAATATTAGACTTGTAAAAACCGTTAAGCGATTTTCGAAACTCTGTCAAGATTACATAAAATTTAATTGTCATGAATTTATTAGCTGTTTAGAAGTTTAACACATTATTAATATGTCAGAATTCAAAACTACTGGCAAATGCGATCAGTACTTATATTATGTTTATTATTGTTTTCTGTTTCTCCTTTTCGTTTATCTTTATATTACCTTTTGTTTTTTGGTTTTCAACATATATTATACTCTTTTTTTACACTCGTTATTTAATAGTAGTTATACTTATGATAATAGCATATCTACAATTATATATTAAGTTATTAAGTACATACATACCCGTATTGCACCGAACGAAAACTATCGCCTCGAACCGACTCGTGACTCACACCGTAAACAGCTTGTGGGTTTCAACGACTCCGGCAGCAGGCTCCCAAACCCGAGCCGGATAGTACCGACAAGATTCACGGGGGTCTTGGCTTAATCGCCCGGATTGCGTGAATGAGGTACCACTGTAAAAACCTTCCGAATCCTAAGATATTGTGCGCACCAAAGGGATGCATGGCTGAGGGGAAGCTTAGTCACTAGCGACAACACTCGCGGCACAGGTGAACTCCGTTTTATAAAGCCTTCCGTGTCCACCGGGGCTCTGGGCACGGTGACCACATACTTCCCCATTACTCGTGGGAACATTTATGGACCAAGAAAAAATAAAAAGTACACCTTCGGAAGGAGGTCTTACAAAGGAGGATCCACGGAAGAGACTCTCCGGGGCAGCTAGAAGGAAACTCCGGAAGAATAAACAAAGAGAAACTGAGGGGAAAACAGGACCTAAGCCTAAATAGCCAGGGGTGTTAGTACTCCCAGCACAGATCAACCGGGGACGAGCAAACAACCTCAGGGGGCGACCCAAGGTCGGGCGTTAAACGCAGCCGATCCGAAGGAAGCACCCCTGAGTGACTAAAAGGAAGCCAAGGAAGAGGGGCAAGGTTAACAAAGACCAGGGAACCTCCTACGCGGCAGCCCTTGCCGACATTAAAGTAGCCATAATACCATATGGCTACCCCGAGACGTCCTTGAAAGATCAGATCAGGCGGATCTCGTGAAGAACGACTTGATTGAAGCTCTAGATGATGTCATCGAGGGGCAACAACCCCCGAGATTTTCGGGGGTAAACCTACGAGGAGGCTTCCTTCTTGCCTCCTGTGCTGACCAGGCGACTAAGGACTGGCTGGCGCAGGTGGTGGAGAAGTGCATACCTTGGGAGGGTGCGAAACTTAACGTCTGTGACGCCAAGGACGTACCCAAACTCATCAGGACAATGGTGTGGATTCCGAGGCCAGCACAGGAACCGGAAAAACATTCCAGCGCCTGAGGGTACAAAATCCAGGGCTCCACACGGACACCTGGACAGTCGTCGACAGGAAGCCCATTCAAAAGGACAACAATTAATTCTCCTGATCGATGACACACCATGGAAGAAGGTAGAGGCACTCCATTTAAACCGTACTTCAACTTAACCAGGGTCAATGCCTTGGGCAAAAGAAGGAAGTGGAGCAAATGGAGGTTGATGACCCGAGGCCGCAAGACGAACTGGATGGGGCGGAAACGGCGAAAGAGGAGGGCCAGCTGCAACTCCCAACAGCGCAGGAACATTCAAATCAATAATGCAGGTAAATATACATCACTGCAAAGCAGCTTCGGCAGCATTGCAGCGATACATATTGAAATACAATATAGACATAGTACTGATACAGAACCTTGGGTTTACAGGAGGAAGATCAGAGAATTGAAGGTGGGACAAGACTGGGAACTAATTAGCTCAGACGGAGACCACCTAAGAGTTTGCATTATAACAAAGAAAAACAGTAATCTGCTACCAATGTGGGGACTCTGTACGAGAGACCTAATGATGGCAAGAACCAATGTCAAAATGGAAAAGTTAATGAAAGAGCTGGTAATAGGATCTGCATTCCTTCCTTACGACCAAGCAGGCTTGCCCCCAACGCAGGAAGTCAAGGAACTGGTACAACAATGCGAGGCCAGTAATGTACAACTCATTATATGCTGCGACGCCAACGCACACCACATTATCTGGGGGAGCACAGGAAACATCATAAGAGGTGAGTCACTCTTAGAATTTATTATTAGTAATAAACTAGAGGTAGTAAATCACTGAAATGAACAGACCTTTTGTAACAGAAACAAGGCGGGAGGTTATCGATATTACTATCGTAATACAATGTGCGAGACGAGTGATTAACGAGTGGAACGTGTCCCAGGAACCATCACTTTCGGACCACAAGTACGTAAGAGTCAAGTTAGAAACACAGCCTGAAGGAGTTTAGATGAGCAGAAAACTAAGAACCTGCGACTGGGAGCTCTACAACGAAATCCTAGAGCAGGGGTTGAAGGACTGCCCATCGAAACCTCAAACACCGGCGGAAGTAGAATTGCTGAACGACTTCATAACATCAGCAATAAAATCAGCCTTGAAGAAAGCTGCCCCCTGAAAGAAAGAAGAACAAAACGAGAGACCCCTTGTTGGAATCACGAACTCTCATCCAGGAGGGCAGAAGTTCGAAGGCTATTCAACCAGGCGAAAATAACTGGAAGACGGGAGGTATACAAAGCCGCCAATCTGAAATACGTATATGCCATAAGAGATGCTAAAACAAAACATGGAGGAAGAAATGCGAGGAGATCGAAAGTACTCCAGAAGTAGCTAGACTCCAGAAGATCCTGCAGAGAGACAATCAAGGTAAGATAGGATCACTGCAGAAACAACAGGGAGGCTACACAAATACTGAGAAGGAGGCTCTAGATTTACTTCTAGAGACACACTTCCCAGGCAGTGTGGCCATTCCACAACACAACAACAGTCCAACAGAAGACATACCAATGAGAAGGGCGTCAAAGGGGGACTCGAAACTCTCAAAGGAAGTTATTAATATAACAAGGCTTGAATGGGCGATTAACACTTTCGAATCATACAAGTCACCAAGAGTGGATGGAATATTTCCAGCACTACTTAAACAAGGAATGAAAAAATTAGCAACACCCTTGTGCACACTATTCAGGGCTAGCCTAGCACTCGGATATGTGCCAACTAGTTGGCGGAAGGTAAACGTGGCATTTATACCAAAACCAGGGCGTGATACCTATGGCCAGGCGAAATTCTTCCTGCCAATCAGCCTTACATGAATTCTTCTCAAAACCTTGGAGAAACTGGTGGATAGACATATAAGGGACGATGTGATGGGCCAAAAACCCTTACATCGAAACCAATATGCCTACCAAGCAGGGAAATCGTGTAAGCCAGCGATACATGAGCTTATTCGCAGAATAGAAAAGGCACTAGACAGCAAAGAAACTGCCATAGGAGCCTTTTTAGATATAGAGGGAGCATTTGACAATACCTCATTCAACTCGATAGGTGAGGCAGTGAAGAGGCGCGGAGTCGGTCTTTCAATAACAAGCACTCAGCACTCAGAACAAGAAGAATCCAATCCACGCTGGGAAACATGTCGGAGGAGGTGTCTGTAACCAGTGGATGCCCGCAGGGAGGGGTTCTATTACCCCTCCTGTGGTGTCTGGTTATGGATGAGCTCCTAGCACAACTGAAACAGCGAGGAATATATGCGCAAGGATATGCAGACGACGTCACAATCCTAGCAAAATGGGAATATCTGAGAGCGTTGCATCAGAAATGATGCAAAGAGCTCTCAACACGGTAGATCGATGGTGCACACAGGAAGGGCTTTCTGTTAATCCAGGAAAGACCACGGTGGTGACTTTCACAAGCAAAAGAAAACTCCAAAACCTGAGGAAACTATATCTTCGGGGAAAAGAACTACAAGTGAGCAATGAAGTCAAATATTTGGGACTAACCTTAGATACCAAGCTGAACTTCAAAGCTCACATAGACAAAGTGACCATCAAAGCCACGCAGGCCTTATGGACCTGCAGAAGCATGGTGGGCAAAAGCTGGGGACCTCAACCAAAGATGGTGCACTGGTTGTACCAAAGGGTCATCGTACCAATAATAACCTACGCCTCCCTGATCTGGTGGCACAAGGCCGGAAAAGAAGAGGCGATGAGAAAACTAGGCAAGTTGCAAAGACTTGCATGTCTAGGGATCACGGGAGCAATATCAACAACGCCGACCGCAGCCTTGGAAATACTACTATGCCTACCACCATTACACCTAGTGGTGGAGAATGAGGCACTAATGGTAGCATATATGCTGAAAACAACTGGGTATGGGACCATCCCAAGGAGAGGATACCATACTGAAGTATTCCAACATGTAGGAAAAAATCGTCTACTCGATATGTAGTCAGACAGAATCAGCACAACCTATAACTTCACAAAAACTTTCAGGGCAAAAATACCTGAAAGGAATGGAGAAGAAGGCAGGATGCAAAGATAACCAAATGATACCATCTGGTATACTGACGGATCAAAAACGTCAAGCAGTACCGGAGCAGAAGTTGCGGGAGAACAACCAGGGACAGACATCAGCCTGAACCTTGGAAGTATCGCAACCGTGTTCCAAGCCGAAACACAGCAATAGACGTCTGTGCACAAGAAATGATACGGAGGGCATACAAAAATAAAAGAATCCGCATCATCACTGACAGCCAAGCAGCCCTCAGAGCTCTGGAAGCAGTAGAAATACGATCTAAAACACATTTATTTCTTATATTTATTATTTTTTATTTCATGTAGGGGTATGTTTCCACCCCATAGACTACCATTAAGTGACTCACCTGTCGCTCTGTCATTTAAGCCATATTTTCACTCCCGACTTAATTTATTGTTAGCATTCAGTTTCGTTCTCACTTTTGCCTTTTTTATTTTTTTTATTACAAGGGAAACTTACCCTCATCAGATGTTTTGGAAATCTCACGTGTCACTTCTGTTGCATATTTTGTGTCAATGCCCAGTGCGTACTCCATTTTTCCTTTTTTTTTGTATCAAATTTTGCCATAAACATTTTTGTAATGTACGCCTATTGACAATCGGGTCTTTTCGGTAAATTGGCTGCTAACTTTACACCGGTTGTTTTACGTAAGTTTGTTAAAGTAGGCTGAAAATGTTTGCTTTTATATATTTGGTAAAATTTATTTAAGACCATTCAAAAATTATGAAACTCATTTCCAACCACTTTAATAAATTTACGGAAAACACGATAATATAATGTTGAAGAACAGTGATGAGTAGGTATCAAGTATTAAATATTGCTGAGCTTGGAGAGAATCCAAAATCTACAAAAATATTTAGTGTATACATTGACATAGGTAGTTATATTTTATAAAATAGGTATTATCTCCGGGTAAATAGAAAGTTGGATGATTGATTACGATATGTATTTATTATCACAATAACGAACTACAACGTGGTGATTTAGTTCTGCACAAATTCATAATATTATTATTAAATAATTGTTTGTAAAACGCTCACATATGTCAATCTTATTTCTTAAAAAGTAATGGCTAACATAATTTTTTTTTCATGCGAGCTGTGGCATCATCATTTCTTTTTTTTATTGGTACCTCTCCCTTTTTAATAAAAATAGGTCTCTTATTGTTTTTTAAGTACAATAGTATTTATACAATTTTAGGAGTCCCCTAAAACATTGATTTCGTAGCGAAATGGAAAATATCTGCCCGGAAATAATTGAACGTTTAAAACAGGTGTTTACACACGTGCTGGCTAATGATAGATTGCTATTTGGGGACACTGAAAAATTACGTTCTCTTAATGGTTTTTTGAATTATATTATGAATATTGTATGGAACTAAATCATCATCTCGTTTTTCTTAATAATATGTTTTATATATATATATATATATATATATATATATATATATATATATATATATATATATATATATATATATATATATATATATATATATATATATATATATATATATATATATATATATATATATATATATATATATATATATATATATATATATATATATATATATATATATATATATATATGTATATATATATATATATATAATAATAATAATAATAATAATAATAAATCGACTTTATTAACAATTAAGGAAGTACAATTAATAAGAAATGTATGTTTTGTACAAGTTCTGCTAAGTTTGGCGAAGTCTAGCTAGATAGCTACTCTAACTTAACCAAAAGAAGCAGAGATAGCAAAAATAAACAAATGGAAAAAAGATAGTTAATATAAATTTTATCTACTACAGCAACTAAACCTAAAAAAAACACAAAGTTTTCTCATATTTCGCACTTGTTAAGAAACTACACAACAACAAAAATTAAAGTATAATTATTGACTAACTTGGATGTTCAGAAGATATAATTTGAAACTATTTTTAAATTGTTTAGAATTCATCTCCAATAAATTGGTAGATAAAGAATTATATAATTTAATTGCATTAAACATAAAACTCTTTTTAAACAGGGCTGTATGATGATGTGGCATAGTCAATCTTTGCACATTTTGCAAATTAACCGAGTGAACCTGTGATCTGAAGGTCAACATATTTTTGAGAGAGGAAGAGAATTGTGGCTCATTTATTAAATTAATTACGAAAACACCCAAATGATGCAACCTACGATTTTTCATATTTAACCAACTTAAATCATTAATAGTTTGAGAAATATGATCATACTTTCTCAAGTTAAAAATTAATCGAGCACAGGAATTTTGCACTTTTTGAATGCGATTTACCCTAACTAAATCTAAACAAGGTCCGTATATAAAGTCACAATAATTGAAGTTGGATAATACGAGTGACTCACAAAGATTTTTTTTTTTAATTTAAAATTTAGCAAGTGACGATTAGAAAAAATAAGTTTAAGAGTTATAAAGGATTTTTATAACATTTTTTTACATGGCCGCCAAAACGAAAATCATCATTAATAACTAAACCCAGGTTTTTTGCAGAATCTACAATGGGTAAAGAAACACCATCTATCTTAATATCTATATTATCTTTAAGAAACTTGACATTATTTCTATTACCAAAGATCATAACACACGATTTAGAAGAATTAAGATTTAAGTTATGTTCTTCAGAAACTTGTTTAATTTTTTTGTAAGTCCGCATTGACAAGATCAGTTGCGTGAAGATAATCATCATGATTGAAATGAATATATACTTGCGTATCATCAGCGTATGCCTGCACAGTACAATCTTCTACAGCTTTTAAAATATCTGCGATGTAGATTATAAACAATAATGGCCCCAATATGGAACCCTGAGGAACTCCAGATAGAATATCTAAAGCAGAAGAGTATGTATCATTACAAAATGCTCTTTGCGACCTACCAGTTAAATAAATATTTATTAATTTACAAGATTGAAAGTCAAAACCGTAATATTTTAATTTACTGCAAATAACATCATGGCTTATAGTGTCAAAACCTTTCGAAAAGTCTAATAAAACCAACACACTTTCTAATTTATTATCATATGCTTTTATAATGTCATTAGTTGTTACAGACAAGGCTGTGGCAGTACTAAAATGTTTTCTGAATCCGTTCTGACAATGACGAAGTATATCATAAGCAAGTATGTAGAAGTAAATCTGATTATGTAAAATGTTTTCAAAAATTTTAGAAACTGTAGGAAGTATACTAATAATCCTTAAATCTGAAAATGTTTTAGGATCTAAGCATTTAGCAAGTGGTTTACCTATAGATTGCTTCCATAAATTGGGAAAATAACTTCTTTCAATACTACAATTAATTATATGCGTTATATATTTGTCAACAAAGGGGCTACAGTATTTAAGCATAATTAGTGATATTCCATCAACGCCATAAGCATTAGATTTCAAATTGTTTAAAATTAGATTGACTTCTTCAACTGACGCTGGCTTAAAACTAAAGTTATTATCATTGTTGTAATAATTATTATTATAGAAACGAATTTTACTATCACTTTTATCATTAACATTTTGCAGAAACGATGTAAAAAAGTTATTAATTTCATTAGGATCTGATATTTCTTGGGGAATATTATAACAATTATTGTTTGAACGAATATTGAATTCTTTTAAGGTTGACCAAAGCCTACGAGGATTGTTCTCGTCACAAAGGGAATTTAAGTATTTTTTCTTTTCTTTTCGTACCACTGAAAGAGTAAAATTACGCAATATTTTATATTCAATCCAATCATTATCCAATTGTGTTCGTTTGAATTTTTGCAAGGCTAAATCTCTTTGTTTCATAAAAATTTTTTAAATCAGGTGTTAGCCAAGGTGCCTTGGGTTTAGTAACTAACTTTTTTATAGGAGCATGCTTATCAAAAAAGTATTGAAATTAAATTGTTGAAAATATTTATTTTATCGTCAATATTATGTTCCATAATAATATTATGCCAAGGTAGTTCTTGCATATCCTCCAAAAAAAGAATTAAAGTTAAAATTGTTGAAACAACGGTACTCTACAAATTTAGGTCCATTTTTGTTTTTTTTTATAGTTAAATCACAAAACACAATTCTGTGATCCGATATATTATCAGCGCTTATAGTACTATATGAAGTAACAATATTTTTATTCGTTACGTAAATTGGATCGAGAAGTGTACTAGAGCGGTTGGAAATTCTTGTTGGTTCATCTAATATCTGAGTTAAATTATATGAATCAAAGCAACTACTTAAAGGATTATTAATATTAAAGAAATCTACATTAAAATCCCCCATGCAAATAACCTCGTCAACAGTTGGACATAAAAATGAAAAAATATTATCAAAATCGTTAATAAACTGATGAATATTAGTGTTTAGAGGCCTGTAAAATACACCTATAGCAATATTTAATGAATTAACTTTTTAAATTTATAAATAAAAATTCTAGTTCATCATTTACAATGAAATCAAAATTAATTAATTCACAAAAAAGATCAACTTTTACATAGGCTGCCACTCCACCTCCTATTCCTATCCTATCTTTTTCTAAAAAAACGATATCCAGGATTATTTACAGCAATCGAATCTACGTCACTGGTTAACCATGTTTCCGTAACATAATTACATCAAAATCATAATTTATAATGATATTTTTAAAATCGTTGAAGCCCGTAAATACGGATTTTATATTTAGGTGCCCAATTTTCATATTGATTTTTACAAAAAGAAGTGGCAATTGTATTGTATTTACTATGCACCCAAGTTAATCAATAGTAAAATGTCTATACACTGTGTCTATTATGTAGCTAAATAAAAAAAAAAAAAACTAAATAGCTAATATGTAAATGCGTAGAGAAAAAATTACGTGTTTAAAAATGAAAATTATCAAGCTATCCTAAAATAGAACATTCACAGTAGTGTCAACTAGTCTAAGTTGAAATGAAACAAAAAACTAATATCTTTTTGTAGGTATGTAGGTACTGCTGTTTTTACTACACTGTTTCCGACATGTACAAATTAATCATACTATACTATCATAGGTAAAAATATAGAATATATAAATTCAGAAAATGCATATAATTCATTAAAAATATAAATAATTTTGCTTAAATGAACATTACTCATGAGAATAGATATTAAATGAAATTAATTCTGAGTAAATAGAGAAGTAAATAACATACTTTATATAATATCTTACAATCGATTTAAACAATCTTCATTATAGATTTTCACAATAGAATCTTCATTCATGCGTTGGGCAAATATGTTTCCATGAAGTGTCCAAACTTTCCCATTACTTCCAATTTTTTCAATAGCCCTCTTAAATAATTTAAATTGTTGCATAGTTAAATCCTCCTTAGATACAATTCCTGAACCTTTCAAATATTTTTTATGTCCAAATACTTTGTTCTTAACTTCCAAATCTTTAAATTTAATCAGAATAGAACGATTCTTATTATTTTCAGTATTACCAATTCTATAGCAACTTTCTATTTCATAGGGATTAACATTAATTTTCATTTTCTTATCCATAATTTCTAACAGTACCTTTGTTGTATTCTCAGACTTATTTTCCACTATACCATAGAACCTAAGGTTTTTCCTTCTTAAGTATTTTTCAAATCTGTCCTGGTTGGTATGAAGAATATTATTGGTTTCCTGTAGGGTTGTTAATTGAGTTTTCATTTTTTCATTTTCCTCTTCCAGTAAATTAATTCGTTCATCGAATTTTTTAGTAACGATGTCTGTAATACTACTGGATAATTGATTAATGAAATCTTCAGACGAACACATTTTGGTGACCAATATTTTTATCATTGACTGTAGTTCATCATCACCTTTCTTTCGACTACCCATTATTACAAAATGCACAAAAATATTAATAAGTACTTATCTCCTTGGTATAAAAAAAGTAAGGCTCAGAATATAACTTTAACACTTTAACTTAAAGAATGTTACACAATTAATTTGTATGTTTTCACTAGTTTTTAGCTTTAAAATACAGCAGCACTAACAACGTGTCTACTCCATTCGCATTGCAAACAACCTATATATGTATATATACATGTGTATATATATATATATATGATTAAATATGATTTGAAGGAAACAACTACTCAGCGGGCAAATACCCCGACCTGCATTCGACCTGCTATCCGCCACAGAGACATCGAGGATGTCGGTCGGATAGTAGCATTCAGACCATATGAGAAGTTTCATACCTCTCACCACTATTCACTTCACCATAGTTAGTATATAACTAGCAGGTTGGCCACTATCATTTGTCTGTTCCATAACCTATGGCATACTGAAGAGAACAAATAAGTTCGAAATCGATCTATGTCTGGTTAGGAATTGACAAATGACATTGGCTATCGATCTATCATGATTTGAAGGTGTAATTCAATGCAGGTCGGGGGTATTTGCCCGCTGAGTAGTTGTTTCCTTCAAATCATATTTAATCACATTAGTTTAGTCCACCTGGGCTAGGGGTCGCCGCTCTCGGTACTTGCTGTGATGCAAGTCGCTATCCGCCACAGAGACATCGAGGATGTCGGTCGGATAGTAGCATTCAGACCATATGAGAAGTTTCATACCTCTCACCACTATTCACTTCACCATAGTTAGTATATAACTAGCAGGTTGGCCACTATCATTTGTCTGTTCCATAACCTATGGCATACTGAAGAGAACAAATAAGTTCGAAATCGATCTATGTCTGGTTAGGAATTGACAAATGATATTGGCTATCGATCTATCATGATTTGAAGGTGTAATTCAATGCAGGTCGGGGTATTTGCCCGCTGAGTAGTTGTTTCCTTCAAATCATATTTAATCACATTAGTTTAGTCCACCTGGGCTAGGGGTCGCCGCTCTCGGTACTTGCTGTGATGCAAGTCGCTATCCGCCACAGAGACATCGAGGATGTCGGTCGGATAGTAGCATTCAGACCATATGAGAAGTTTCATACCTCTCACCACTATTCACTTCACCATAGTTAGTATATAACTAGCAGGTTGGCCACTATCATTTGTCTGTTCCATAACCTATGGCATACTGAAGAGAACAAATAAGTTCGAAATCGATCTATGTCTGGTTAGGAATTGACAAATGATATTGGCTATCGATCTATCATGATTTGAAGGTGTAATTCAATGCAGGTCGGGGTATTTGCCCGCTGAGTAGTTGTTTCCTTCAAATCATATTTAATCACATTAGTTTAGTCCACCTGGGCCAGGGGTCGCCGCTCTCGGTACTTGCTGTGATGAAGTTCAGCGACCATATGAGAAGTTTCATACCTCTCACCACTATTCACTTCACCATAGTTAGTATATAACTAGCAGGTTGGCCACTATCATTTGTCTGTTCCATAACCTATGGCATACTGAAGAGAACAAATAAGTTCGAAATCGATCTATGTCTGGTTAGGAATTGACAAATGATATTATTATCGATCTATCATGATTTGAAGGTGTAATTCAATGCAGGTCGGGGTATTTGCCCGCTGAGTAGTTGTTTCCTTCAAATCATATTTAATCACATTAGTTTAGTCCACCTGGGCTAGGGGTCGCCGCTCTCGGTACTTGCTGTGATGCAAGTCGCTATCCGCCACAGAGACATCGAGGATGTCGGTCGGATAGTAGCATTCAGACCATATGAGAAGTTTCATACCTCTCACCACTATATATATATATGTGAAAAAAAAAAAAAAAAAAATATATATATATATATATATATATATATATATATATATATATATATATATATATATATATATATATATATATATATATATATATATATATATATATATATATATATATATATATATATATATATATATATATATATATATATATATATATATATATATATATATATATATATATATATATATGTGTCTATTTTTATTGTGTATATATATATATATATATATATATATATATATATATATATATATATATACATCACACTATATTTATGGCTTCCGTACAAAAACCAGCTATACGACGTCTACCAGAAAGAGTGGATATATATATAATCTAGTTGAAGTATATTACATGTCTATGTTGCTACAATCTAGCGATGATGTTTATACTTTTTAAGAATTTTTTTCCTCGTTCACATTCCAGTAAGTATGAACTCCTTTCAAATTTAGATATAAGTGAACTCCGGCGTATATACCACCTTTCAAATCTAGGTATATCGGGCTACCGAAAATGTATATATTTTACACTTGACAGTGGTAATAGCTTCCAGCGTTGTTGCCAAATTTCCGAAAAGTCGTTCGGGTCATTCCTAAGCTAAGAAAACGGAATCCAACATTTGCAGCGAGAATTCTTAATACTAACTAAAATGTGTGCAGTAAATAATATTCATCTAAACATGTTGTTTTGTCTATTAATTTAAAGTAAAAAAATGTTTTCAACTATGTTATACCTATAGTGTACAAGAGAATTTTCAGTTGGTTTTCTTAATGGGAATGGGGTATTTTCATTGAACTGAATGAAAGTGGAAATTCTTATATTTTGAAGTATTTATATGTATATATTTTGTAATTTTGGTGCCGAATAAAATATATTACATAGCACTATAAAATAGTTATTTCAATTTAGAGTCAATCATTCCATCTCCCATTAAATATATTTGATAAATAAATTCAATGGAAACAATTACAATAGTTTGCAAATGAATTTAGTAGGAAAATGAAAAATCGGCCATTAGTTAAAAGTTTTCTGGTAAGATGGTACTTATATTATTCTGTTGTGATTTCTATTTTAGCATTTTTCTTTGTGTATTTTTTTTTAAACATTCTGAAAGCACACAAATATGGAAAACAGTTCTGTAGAAGATAGGTAGA
This sequence comes from Rhamnusium bicolor, assembly GCA_029963845.1. Taxonomy (NCBI): domain Eukaryota; kingdom Metazoa; phylum Arthropoda; class Insecta; order Coleoptera; family Cerambycidae; genus Rhamnusium; species Rhamnusium bicolor. Next base: position 39,204 of record JANEYF010001793.1, read on the forward strand.
TCAGATAACTTATCTGTTATATTTTTACAATAATAAGCAAGTGAAAAATTACTTTACGGTAAAATGTCAAATCTGGTACAATTCCACAGAAATATATATTATGAAATACCCTAAAAATAACTATTTGAATTTGCGCTTAGTGACGTCATGAAAGTAACTTAATTTTTTTCCAGTTTAAATAAATAAAAAAAAATTAAGAGAAGATGTCTTATTTTTATCCCTAGTTTTCGATTTTCAAATAAAAAAAATTGGAAAATATCCCATTAGAATTTCTACACATTTGATTCTCATAAATTTCAAAATTTTTACTGTTATTATCTAAAAATCATTTAAAAGTTTATTTTAACAATTATTTGATTATTATCTTTAATTTTAAATATGTTATTTTAACTTAAATTGCTTATTATTAGAGTTTAATATTGAATATATTAAGGAAATAAAATTTTATTTTTAAGTTTTTATTTATAAATAAATTTCTAATTTTACAATGAAAATATAATATTTTTTAAACTACAAATAATTTAATTTTTATATAAAAATATTCAAAAATTATTATTTTATAAAAATCAATTTAAATATAAAATTATTTAATTCATATTATTAATTTTTGAAAATTATATACCAGGTGTAACAGGATCATGGTACACCCTTTTCTCCTTTAGTTTTGAAGATAATTGATTGAAATTTGGGATATCCTATTTACATAGTAAGCGGCACTTTTTGACATACAAGTGATTATTTTTCCGGTTTTGCCGGAAGTGACACTAACTTTTGATTTTTGAATGGAATACCCTAGTATATATTATTGCCTTTTTGAATTCTGCATAATTTTTTGAATCCAACGATACCAAATAAGTGACATTTCAAACGTCAATATTTTTTATAATATAATTTTTAATTTTCCATTTAAGTATGCCATGACGGTTCCGATTTATTCTAAATGACCCGTGTAATGCTAGAAAAATCGAAATCCCGTCAAAAATACTAAATTACGTGATTTATGAGCAAATAAAGTTCATCAAAATGGGTTTTGGGAGAAAAATCGAAAGTTATTTCCAGCGAAACCGGAAGTGCAAAAAATCACTTGTATGTCAAAAAGTGCCACTTATTATGTATATAGGATAACCTAAATTTCAATTATCTTCAAAACTAAATGATCCTGTTACACCCGGTATAAAAATTAAATTATTGAATAATTTAATTAAAAAAATTTACATTTTTTAATTTTGGTAATTTTATAATACTTGAAATAATAATTATTTGTATACATTTTTTTTTTTTTTAATTAATAAATGAAACTTTTTTACCAAAGTAAAAGGACACAAAAAAAAGATGAAAATTTGTATTAGAAATTTTCCATTATTCAATTTCTTTGAACTGGACATTTCAAAAAAAGTTCAAAATTCTTATTATTGATAAATTTAAAATCAATAGATTTATTGGGTAAATTAATCAAAAAAATATTTTTTCAGTAAAGAAATAGGTTTTTCCATTTTTTAAAATTTTACTCATTAAAAAAAATTAAAAAAATTAAAAGAAAAACATTAGAAAATTTCCATATTTAAAATATTGTTAACTGGGGATTTAAACAAGATATAAATGAATTTTTTTTACAAAGAAAAAAATTATTGGAAAATAAAGGTTTCTTTTTAAAAAAACATTAAATTTACCAAAAAAAGAATTTTTTTTCACCGGATTTAAATTTTTTTCAATTTTTAATGAGAAAATAGTTTTTTTTTGAAAGTAAAGTAAATAAAATATTGGGAAATGTGAAAGGTTCATGAAATATTTGGGGAAATATTAGTTGATAAGATATTTGGGGAATATTAATGTTAATGCAATATTTGGGGAAATATAAAAGTAAATGAAATATTTGGGGACATATTAAAGTTAATGAAATATTTGGGGAAATATTAGTTAATAAATTATTTAGAAAAATAAGTATTTTAATTTTTCAAAAAATAAACGATGGTAGGTATGTTTAAATTTATAATTAATTTTTAAAAAATTATATAAAAATTTTAATGTTTTCTAAATTTGGTTAGTAGGGATCAAACATATGTTTATTTTAAAATAAAGTAAAAGAAAATGTTTACTCTAGCTTAAAAATTAAGTTAAATTTAATTTTATATGTACATTTTATTTTAAGAAAATTTAAATATATTTTTATTTTATTAAACAGTAAAAAATGTAAAAGAACCTCTGCCAATTACTTGGGGATCAGAACTTCCTCACCGTAGTAAAATTCGACGTATGGTGGAGTTTACAATAAAAGTAAGTTTTGACGTTTCAAAAAGGTCACATTTTTTGACGTTTTAAAAAAGTCACATTTTGACGTTTCAAAAAAAGTCATATTGATGGAATAGCACTAATATTTTTTTTAGACATTGGGACCGATTTTGCTCATCAACGAACTCAATCTCTTCCTTGACCTCTAGAATGTGTGTACCAAATTTGAAGGGTTTATCTCAAAAACTGTAACTGCTATCGCGAACCACACAGACACACACACAGACAGACAATTTTTTCTGTCTGAAATTTTGTGTATCGTCATAATTCGTCGAGATTCGTCCAGAAATACAATAAAAATTTTCAAAATTTTTTTTTACATACATAACTTCCTCTGAGGCGTGAGGAAGTAATTAATGAAAATTAGATTTAGGTAAAATTTTAATTTTAACAAAATTTGTGCCAGCAGTTGCGGTTAAACAAATGAAATAATTTAATTTTTAAAAAATTTAAATCAATTTAAAATAATAAATAAAATCTTAAACATTATTATTAGGTGAAATTTTAATTTTTAAAAAATTTTAAAAAATAAATGAAGTTGAGAAATTTCATTAAAAAACTAAGATTAGATGCCATAATATTATAAATATAAAGTAAAAAATTAGATTATTATAAGTTTATATTCTTTAACATTAAAGATTTTGCCGGTATTTTAGTCTAATCAGAGGATCAGATAATCCTCGATTTAAATAACTTTTTTAAAAAATTTCATATAATAAAAATTTGTTAAGAAAATTAATTTTCAAGTTTTTTTTAATAAAAACAAATCAGATCAAGGTGTAGTTTATAAAAAATAAGAGATGGGTTACATTAAATATATTATTTAAAAATAAAAATTTTTAAAATTTTTTAATATGAATTTGATAGTAATTTTGATATTTTAATTAAAATGATTTAGGTTCTAAAATAATAATAATAATAATAATAAATTGTCTTTATTTTCAATAAACTGATTTACAGTTATTGCGGACGAAAAAAATGTATATATTACTCGTCGCTTTCATTTTAAAGGAAATAAGTCGTAACAAAATAGGCTTACTGGAAAGTGAGCCTAGAAAGAACAAATTAGACTTGATAAGTATTTTATTTACATTAAAAGGTTAATTATGAAATTCAATTTAATTTAATTATAAAAAATTCTTATTTGTAAAAAAAATAAAACAAATAAATTATTATTTTATTAGGAATGTTGAAAAAATTTTTTGTTTTCAAATTAGTATTGTGAAAGAATTTTATAAAATATAAAAAAAGAAACAATAATATTTTGTGCGATGTGTTTATTAAATAAAAATTAAAATTTTAATTTTCTCAAATTTTAAAGGGATAATAAAATATTATTTTATTGTTAAATAAATATTAATAATATTTTATTAGAAGTTAAATGTTATACGTTTTTAAATATATCGTTTTTTTTTTAGAAAAAAATCAAATTTGTTTTTTTCTAATTTTATTATAAAAGATTTTTAATAAAAAAGATTATATTTTAAAGGATGCTTTAAAATAAATTTTTAAAATTTAATTTTAAAATTATGAATTTATAGGATTAGAAATTTTTATTTTTAAAATAATATTAATGTTATTATTATAATTAATTTATAAAAATATATTTTTTTAATTTTAAATATATAAAAATGAAAATTTAAATAACAAAAATATTAAAATAATGATTGAATTAGTATAATTAACTAATTTTATAATTTAAGTTTTTAGTTAAAGTTAAATTAAGGGATTCGGCAAAAATATTTTTCACCTGTTATTAAAAACATGTATATGAAAATAATTTAAAGTCTAACCTGCCCACTGAGAGAAAATTGAATGGCCGCGGTATTTTGACCGTGCAAAGGTAGCATAATCATTAGTTTTTTAATTAAAAGATGGAATGAAAGATAGAATGAAAAATACTGTATCAATTTAATTTTTTTAGAATTTTATTTTTAGTTAAAAAGCTTAAATATAATTAAAAGACGAGAAGACCCTATAGAGTTTTATAAAATATTATTTTTTTATTATTTAAATTTTAATTTGGAAGTTTTATTGGGGTGATTAAAAATTTTAACTAAAATTTTTTTTATTTTAACATTTATATTTGAATATTTCATCCATTTAAAATGATTGAAAGATTATATTTAGGAATAACAGCGTAATTTTTTTTTGAGAGTTCTTATTGCGCCCTCTATGTTGGATTAAAATAGAATTTTGCTAAAAATTTTAGGCCTGTTCGACATTTAAAATTTAAACCGATGTAAGCCAGGCTGGTTTCTATCTTTAATTTTTGTATAAATATTTTAGTACGAAAAGACCAAATATTATATAAAAATTTTCTTTTCGATAAAAAAATGATTGTGGCAGAATAGTGCGATATATTTCGAATCTTTTTATATAATTTAAAAATATTTAAAGATTTAATTTTAATAATTTTACCTAGTTTAATTTTGGTAATTTTTGTTTTAATTAAAGTTGTGTTTTTAACTTTATTAGAACGGAAAGAAAATTAACAATGAGCTATATTTAATATAAATAATGTTCGTAATCCTCATAATTCCGGTAATTATTTAATACATAGACCAATTTATAATTGCGTATATTCAAAAAATACGCGCCACGATGAAATAATACAATATATTCTTGAGGTCTAATGAGCGATATAGCAGTTTATAGTAAAGTGTTTAAAACAGTACAATGTTGCCGATATAGTGAACACCACATCCACTGTCGAATGAAAGCTTCCAATATACTGAAAGCGCTGAGCAAGATACGCCATGGAGCATGCGGTGGAGAGTGCTTGAACTAAAATATACAAAATTTTTCAATCTCCGGTAAAAATTGCTCCATCGAAAAATTCGGATATCAATCAAAAAAGGCATTATCAGTATGGTAGAATTGATTTCTATAGGTTGCGATACTGCGTCTGTATACTGGAAGTCACAAAGCAGGCGGACGCCACAACATATGTAATTGGGCTACTATCGGAAGCCATATCCTACGCAGTCTGTATATATATATATATATATATATATATATATATATATATATATATATATATATATATATATATATATATATATATATATATATATATATATATATATATATATATATATATATATATATATATATATATATATATATATATATATATATATATATATATATATATATATATATATATATATATATATATATATATATATATATATATATATATATGTATATATACAATAGTGCGTCCGACTTCGATATCTCGAGTTCTGTGATAGCTAGAAACTTGATTTAAAAACATTAATAAACTAGACAAAAAAAGTCTATAACTGGAAATTGTTTTCGAATATACAGGGTGAGCCAATACGATTCTACAGGATCAAGATCATTTTTTTAAATGAAATGCCATGTATATCAAAAAAAAATTTTAAAACCTCTTTGTGGCCTCCTTTTACTCCTGTATTATTACTGACACTTTCCCAACCACTTGGATGTAATAATTTTTTTTTTTTGTTGAAATTATACAATTTATACGTATATATTAAAAGTATCACTACAATTACAACTGTCGATTTTAAGAAAAAATATGTTATTACCAGTTACGAGACATCTGTGTGATAATACTCAGCCATTTTCACTTCCTAAATGGACACAGGGTGGCCAAAAAGGATTTTTAAATTTACAACTTTTTGAACGGAATTTTCTTAATTTTTTTCAAATGGAACACCCTGTATATTTTTGGACGATATTATGTAGGATTGAAAACGAACATTTTTTATGTACATTCCTATGGCTGTTTGTGACCATTTATGAATTTATTCAATAACTACAAAATTCAGCAATAAAAATTAAAAATGAATTTTTTTTCCAAATAATTCAAGAGAATATATTATAATAAGCGTGTTACATGATTCCTATAAAAACATGATACAAACAACAATCAAAAATTTTAAGAAAAGGATAATAAATGCTTTTAGAAGTATCACTCGGCAATTTTATGAACAGTAGAAACCACATTCTAAAGACGCATAGAAATGGGTGTCAATCAAAACAGGCAACATGTGGAGCATTTTTATATCTTCTCTTGAATTACAAAAATATATATATTTTTAATTTTTATTGCTGAATTTTGCAGTTATTTTTCAATAAATCAAATTCTCCAAGATTAGATTTTAATATCTTTCTAAAGCGATGAAGCCAAGAAACTGAGTTAGAGTATCTTTGCCATTGTATGGTCTTCTATAACCTGTATCTATAAAGGCCTTAATGTCTTCATCACTATCATCAAAATTATAATTTTCAGCCATTCATAAATAATTGTTGAGGTTATAGTATCGCGTGCTATCCTTATCGAGGGAAATCATAATTTTTTATGTAATCTAATCCGCAAGATAAAGTGTGTCACTTTGTACTGTAACTATTGAGTTTGAGTTATGCTGCTGATACTGTTACCTATATTGATATCCTTTTATTTTTTTTTTACACTCTTAACAATCAAATAAAGATAATAGTTACTTTACTAAGAAGTGAATACACCAGCCCTAAAAAAATTAAATTAAACAACCAAAATCATTTGGTATTGACATTTGTCTAGTATTTTATAATTACTTTAATTACAGTTTTTATTTTTAATTTCTCTATAATTTTGTTTATTCTCATCATTTATATGATTAATATTTTCATAATTTAGATGATTTACTTCTCCACTCCTTCAAGATTTCGATTAACTTAACTGCAGAATAACTAGCCGTCATTAAGAGAAATATTAAAGAAAGTGTGTATAAAACAAGATTAAGCTTAATTTGAAATTAACTTCTAATACACGAAAAACTCTAAATGAATTTAATTAGTAACCAATTAATCTTTTCTCAAAATTAAATTGGTGTACAATATTTAAAGAAATCTACGTGCATTCTAAGAATATCTATTCCCAAATCAACAAAATAGTACAAATTTAAAATTTTATATCCTCCACCAATGTTCTGTTCAAGAGATACATAGGTATAGAAAAGTAAAAAAATAAAAAGGACTAGGTACTACAGAATGAACAAATAATCAAAATGTTTAAGAACATGATGTTCACATCTATTAAATCTCTTATTGAAATGCAATAGAAAATAAAAAGATCATATTTATTGTTTACCATTTACTTCATTTTTCTGTAAGTAAATAAAACATCCTAATTTGTCAATGACAAAAATTTAGAGGAAAATCTGGTGTAGAGTTTTTATTTCATTGTAAACATATAGGTATATAATATCGAATTTATGAAGAAAAGTAATTATACATGTTATATACATTAAATATTGAGAAAATTTAAACTTATGTAAAATAAGTAAATAATTACTGTAAATTACATATATAATGTAACTTTTAAAATGTAATGTGAAGTAATAAACTTCTTATGTTATGGTCTGGTAAATGTCACAATAGATGGTAATATTAAACTCACCCCTTTGTACAGGTTTTATTTGAGGGCCTACTTCAGCCATTATTCAATTTCACTATTTCACGAAAAATTTCTTTTGTAACTGTATGCACTATTAACGGGCTTTCACCCGCAGAGTTTTTTATTTTTTCTAGAATTTGCTACGAATTATGCTGAGAACGTTTCAGATCGTTTTCGGAATTTCGCCTTAGTCATGGATGTCGGGGTGATCAATACAAACCGTAACGCAGGCGCCACTACGCCCATGACGTCATATTATGGGGGCTGTTGGTCGTCAACAGAACATATATATATATATATATATATATATATATATATATATATATATATATATATATATATATATATATACATATATACAGGGTGAGTCACCAAGGGCGCCTCGGTCGATATCTCTTCTAATATTTATCATACAGAAAAAAGTTTCAAATAAAAGTTATAGGAGGCCAAGAGTACCATATTTTAAAATTATCTCTAATCACACAGGGTATTTGATGTTAGAGTGGCATATCAGTATGTTTTTTTAAATGGGATACCCTATATATTTTTGCAAATTCCGTAGCGGCGTTGTTGAATTATTCAACTTTTTTCAAGAAAATTGTCACTTGCAGACCTCACTAATAAATTCTGCATGAGCGGTATTTTCACAGATTAAACTTTTTTTGTTAATTGTTAAGCAATGCTATGGCCTAGCCTTAAGATATTTTAAAGTTGAAATTATTTGTACAGGGTGTTTATTACAATGATACAAAAATGGCTAATTTTAATCTATCATAACTTCATTTTTTAAATGGAACACCCCGTATATTTTTATATATTTGGATAGAGTTTTTGTCGCTCTACAATTTTTATTAACCTATAGTTATACCTAAAACCAACAGTTTCCAGTGAAACTGCATTCTAATAAAAACATCAGGTAATTTCTAGAAATTCGGATATCATAGGAGGCATTGGCACATGTTTTTTGTTTTTGCAAGAAACAATTATGAGCATTATTGTTTCAATTAATGTAAGTTTCATCTTTTATAAATGAAAATAAAGTTGTCTTATTATTCTACATTTAAATACTTGAACTGTGTGAATTTTCAAAATATCTAGATGGCATTTATCACTGACATTTGTTTGAAACTAATTTGAAACGCTTTTAATTTGCAGACTTTATTGTTACGTTAATTTCGACTTAAATAAGTATTTAAAGTGAATTTTTCTAAGCAATAAAGAATTAATATGATTTACTGTATCGGGGAGAGTTATGGTAATTGTTTGTTGGCCTCTAGATTGTCAAAAATATCCAGACCAAAGACATCCGAATTGTCGCGCTTTTAAAAAAAAAATTAAAAACTAAATTCGATGAAAGTGGAAAAGTTATGTTTAAGAAGCCGAAGCGAATTAAACCAGTCGTAAATGAAGAAAACACATTATCTGTTGTGCTAAGCCTCGTAGAAAATCCACATGTAAGTTCAAGAATCTTAAGTAGGGAATTGGATATTAGTCAGTCCAGTATTGCAAGGATTATAAAAGAAAATAAGTTTCACCCTTATCATATCCAATTATTGCAAGAAGTAGAAGCTAATGATTTTATTAAGAGACGAGAATTTTGTGAATGGATAATTCAGAAAGTGCGAGACAACCGGATTTTTTCGAATACGTGTTGTTTTCCGACGAGGCTACGTTCCATAAAAACAGAAATGTTAATAGGCACAATCTGCACTATTATTCTATAGAAAATCCCCATTTCAGACGAAATATTGACCATCAACATAGGTGGTCATTAAACGTTTGGGGTGGAATTATAGGAGGATATGTAATTGGGCCATATTTTTTTGAAGGCAGAATAAATGGAGAAACATATCTACACTTTTTAAGAAATAGTCTACCAGATTTGTTGGAAAATTTACCATTAGCTATAATACGAAGGTTATGGCTGCAGCATAACGGGGCGCCAGCCCACTACAGTGCGCAAGTACGCAACTATTTGAATAATATGTATCCAGATAGGTGGATTGGTAGAGGTGGGCGAATTTGTTGGCCACCTAGGTCACCAGACCTAACAAAATTAGATTATTTTATGTGGGGGTTATGTAAAAGAGACTGTTTATAAAACTGTTCCAACTACAGCTGAAGATATGAAAGAGATAATTAGAGCTGCATTTCAAAAAATTAGTGTTCAGAAATTAAGAAATGTTAGCCAGTCTTTTTTGAGTCGTCTAAGATTGTGCGTGCAAGAAAATGGAGGACACATTGAACATGTTATGAACTAGATACAACTAAAAAAATTGTATTTACCGTTTTGTTATAAATAAATTGTTTCATGTTCGTAGTTTCTTCTTGCAAAAACAAAAAAAACACGTGCCAATGCCTCCTATGATATCCGAATTTCTAGAAATTACCTGAAGTTTTTATTAGAATACAGTTTCACTGGAAACCGTTGGTTTTAGGTATAACTATAGGTTTATAAAAATTGTAGAGTGACAAAAACTCTATCCAAATGTGAAAAAAATATATGGGGTGTTCCATTTAAAAAAAATGAAGTTATGATAGATTAAAGTTAGCCATTTTTGTATCATCGTAATAAACACCCTGTAGAAATAATTTCAACTTTAAAATATCTGGTGGCTAGGCCATGGCATTGCTTAACATTTAACAAAAAAAGCTTGCTTAATCTGTGAAAATACCGCTCATGCAGAATTTATTAGTGAGGTCTGCAAGTGACAATTTTTTTGAAAAAAAGTTGAATAATTCGACAACGCCAAAACGGAATTTCAAAAACAAGACATATTCGAAAAGGCAATTAAAGAAAGAATAAGAATTTGCAAAAATATATAGGGTGTCCCATTTAAAAAAACATACTTCTGATATGCCACTCCAACATGGCTCCGTGGTATAGAGGTAACGTACTTGCCTCGAAACCTCGGGGTCCCGGGTTCGATTCCCGGTCGAGGAACTGGGATTTTTCTGTGAGAGAGATTAATCGTAGTATACTCGGATATTGGGTGTGTGTCCATTGTCTCTAAATGTGTAGCCCTCTCCCACACAAAGTCATTTCAGACCTTCAGGGATAAAGGGGGTTGTAATTTCATGTGGTGTTATTATTATTATAACATCAAACACTCTGTGTGATTAGAAATAATTTTAAAATATGGTACTCTTGGCCTCCTACAATTTTCATTTGAAACTATTTTTCTGTATAATAAATATTAAAGAAGATATCGACCGAGGCGCCCTTGGTGACTCACCCTGTATATATATACATATATGTATATATATATATATATATATATATATATATATATATATATATATATATATATATATATATATATATATATATATGTATATGTATATATATGTATATATATATATATATATATATATATATATATATATATATATATATATATATATATATATATATATATATATATATATATATATATATATATATATATATTAATAAATATGATTTGAAGGAAACAACTACTCAGCGGACAAATACCCCGACCTGCATTGAATTACACCTTCAAATCATGATAGATGGAAAGCCAATATCATTTGTCAATTCCTAACCAGACATAGATCGATTTCGAACTTATTTGTTCTCTTCAGTATGCCATAGGTTATGGAACAGACAAATGATAGTGGCCAACCTGCTAGTTATATACTAACTAAGGTGAAGTGAATAGTGGTGAGAGGTATGAAACTTCTCATATGGTCTGAATGCTACTATCCGACCGACATCCTATATGTCTCTGTGGCGGATAGCGACTTGTATCACAGCAAGTACCGAGAGCGGCGACCCTAGCCCAGGTGGACTAAACTAATGTTATTAAATATGATTTGAAGGAAACAACTACTCAGCGGACAAATACCCCCGACCTGCATTGAATTACACCTTCAAATTAGATGGAAAGCCAATATCATTTGTCAATTCCTAACCAGCAGGTTGGCCACTATCATTTGTCTGTTCCATAACCTATGGCATACTGAAGAGAACAAATAAGTTCGAAATCGATCTATGTCTGGTTAGGAATTGACAAATGATATTGGCTTTCCATCTATCATGATTTGAAGGTGTAATTCAATGCAGGTCGGGGTATTTGTCCGCTGAGTAGTTGTTTCCTTCAAATCATATTTAATAACATTAGTTTAGTCCACCTGGGCTAGGGGTCGCCGCTCTCGGTACTTGCTGTGATGCAAGTCGCTATCCGCCACAGAGACATCTAGGATGTCGGTCGGATAGTAGCATTCAGACCATATGAGAAGTTTCATACCTCTCACCACTATTCACTTCACCTTAGTTAGTATATAACTAGCAGGTTGGCCACTATTATTTGTCTGTTCCATAACCTATGGCATACTGAAGAGAACAAATAAGTTCGAAATCGATCTATGTCTGGTTAGGAATTGACAAATGATATTGGCTTTCCATCTATCATGATTTGAAGGTGTAATTCAATGCAGGTCGGGGTATTTGTCCGCTGAGTAGTTGTTTCCTTCAAATCATATTTAATAACATTAGTTTAGTCCACCTGGGCTAGGGGTCGCTGCTCTCGGTACTTGCTGTGATGCAAGTCGCTATCCGCCACAGAGACATCTAGGATGTAGGTCGGATAGTAGCATTCAGACCATATGAGAAGTTTCATACCTCTCACCACTATTCATATATATATATATATATATATATATATATATATATATATATATATATATATATATATATATGTATATATATATATATACATGTATATATGTATATATATATATATATATACATATATATATATATATATATATATATATATATATATATATATATCCTTGTATCATTTTTGCGTCCGTCCACAGGACAAAACGTATTCATTTTCCGTCCGGTGTAAAAAATGCGTCCGTATACTGGACGCAAAATTACAAGCCGTGTTATTTTCTTCCACGTAATGTCTTTTTAATCAAGTATTTGATTTAAAAGTTCAATATTGCGCCCTCTACCTCTACTAAAATGATTAACCGGATATAAGAAATAGTTTTCTAGATATTCTAGAAAAACTCCTCGAAACTCGGACGTAAAATAGATACAGACGTAAAAGAAGTATCAAGGTGGCGTATATTGTTAGTTTAAGCATTGACCGTCCAGATGTCTCTAAATATATCTACATTCTAGTTATAAAATTGTATCAATTTTGCATTATTTCAACTTGGCAACACTGTGAAGCTTTTATAGTGCTCTCGTACAGCAGCAGTGACAGAACCCATATCCGTTCAGTCTTTTCACAGGCATGTTACGAGCTTCATGTCAGCCCAAGTGCCTAAGGTACGTATTCATATCGTCTTTAGTAATAAATATAATTATTTCTCGCCGTATATTTCATTCTAGTCTTTAATAGGCAACATATTTATAGATATACATTCTTCTAACAATTTTTCGTCATTTCAAAAGGTGGTGTGAAATGCATCTCCTAGAAATACTGATAATTTTTTACAATACAATATCAAAATCTCGCATATGACGAGCGGACTATTTACTTCAGTGGTGTTTGGTAGATTTTGATTATACCATATCTCAATATTGGAGCATGGGACCCAAGCAATATTTTAAGCCACAACTATCCGTACTGAATGAAGAAGTTGTGCAGAAAAATAATCGGAAAAAAATGTGAGAAAAAAATTGCAAAAAATGCGTTGCCACCCCAGATTACCTCTAGAGTCTAGACCATTAATAAAATATTTGCAAAATATATTTTTTCACAATCAGAAGGAAAAGTCATCATTTTGTTTTTTGTGGTTTTCGAAAATTTTGGTTTTTTTGTAAAGTTATGACATTTGGAACTATACACAATGAAGGCTTTAAATTTCAAAATCAAAATTTTCGAAAATCAAAAAAAAGAATGGGGCGAAATTTCCTTCTGATTACGAAAAAAAAATATTTGGCAAATATTTTACTAATGGTCTAGAAGTAATCTGGGGTAGCAGCGCATTTTTGCAACTTTTTTCTCTCAATTTTTTTCAATTCTTTATCCACAAAACTTTTTCATTTAGGACAGATAATCATTCCCTAAAATATTGCTTGGGTTCCATGCTCCAATACTGAGATAGGGTATAACCTAAATTCACTAGCTGCCACTGATTTACTTCTTATAGTTTACATCATTGATATTGATAAGACAATACGGATTATTTTTTATTTTAGAGTGATATTAATTATGGATCTTAAACATAAAATTAAAAAACCTTGGTTTTGCAACAGGCCTTTGTCACCATTATATCCCTCGCCTGTCTGTCATTGGAAATACTATATGAGTCCGAAATACTTAATAGAACATCCTAATGAAATACCACAGAAAAAAATAAAAATCTTGCAGAATATTTTTGTAAAAGAACCTCCAGGTAAGATTTAATAACACAAGTGGACATGTTAATTGTTGTCTGCATTTTTATAACACCAATGTAATTTTCACAGTTGAAATGAAAAAACATGAGGAGATAAACTTTGTGGAACAAGAAGAAAAGCCTTTACATATTGGAATCGAAGCCATCACGCCATCAGAACTTGCGGTAAGTTAAGTAGTCTAAGAAATTTGTTGCATTGAATAAATTAAAGAAGCAAGCATTTCTAAGACAATCTGTTTTATTATTGTTTTTAAATATGCAAAGGAAATTTGCTTTTAAATGTTTTTAAATTTTTATAAAAACTCTACACGTGTTTCGACTTTTTAGGCCTTTGGCAAGGAATACTGAATAGGTCGTTTTAGTCAATATACTTTACAGGAATCTGTACAAGAGCAGTATTTCTAGGAGACGCATTTCACACCATCTTTTGAAAGGACGCAAAATTGTTACAAGAATGTATATATATATATATATATATATATATACGTACTATACGTATATACAGTGTGTTTCAAATTTAAAGTGACATAGAGTAATGGGGTATAGAGCACACTTAGCTGAGTCCAAAATACCGCAATACTTACCGTTTTTGAGATACAGCGAATTTTATGATTTTTGACTAAAACTATAGTCGGTAATATTTCTGGAACGTCTTTTAATAATTGAATAAAATGTATTACATTGTGCGCTTTTAGTACAATCAAAATCATAATTCACTTTGGGAAATTCCAGGACCGGACGCAATTTTTATAATGTTTCTCTCAGTGCCGATAACATCATCCTTTGTTTCATTTTTTCGTAAATATTAGTAAATATTTAAAAAGTTAGTTGATCAGTCATAATTTGATGGTACAATTGATAAATTTTCAAAAATTTTGACCAAATTTTAAATTCTATAAATTAGGCAATCAACTAACTAACGTCACTATTTTATTAATTTTAATTAAATACCCTACACGAATCATTCTCATTTTTTTTATACAAGAAATACACATTTATTGAAAGTGAAGGGCTGGCCTAGCTTATAATTCCATGATTAAGCATATTTTTTACTTCCTCACCCCTCAAAGTGAGGAAGTTATGTATTCGTGAAAAAAATTTTGAAAATTTTTATTGCATTTCCGGATGATTCTCGACGAATTATGACGGTACACAAAATTTCAGAGAGAAAATATTTTCTGTCTATGTGTATCTGTCTGGTTCGCGATAGCAGCTACAGTTTTTGAGATAAATTATTTGGTATACATATTCTAGAGGTCAAGGAAGAGATTGACTTCGTTGATGAGCAAAATCGGTCCCAATTTTTGAAACGTCAAAAAATGTGACTTTAGTGAAACGTCAAAGTAATTATCTTGAAACGTCAAAATGTGACTTTTGAAACGTCAAAAAAATGTGACTTTTTTTGAAACGTCAAAATGTGACTTTTTTGAAACGTCAAAAAAATGTGACTTCTTTGAACGTCAAAAATTATTTCTATTATAAACTCTACCACACGTCGAGTTTTACTATGGTGAGGAAGTTCTGATCCCCAAGTAATTGGCAGCTGTTTTTAAATTTGTTATTCACATTATTTACATCATATTTGAAATACATTAATACGAGATTTTCCATGTTCATTACTAAATTGGAATACATTTGAAAATTTCGTATGATTTGATATATGGCGATTTGGAAAACATCTACACTCTTTTTTCAGCTCTCCCATTACCCTTGCAAAATCCATGCACAAAAATATTATCTTGACCACATACCTAATAGGATTGTGAATAATGTTAGAAATTATTTTTAAATTGTCTTAAGCGTTTTGCCAGATTTATTATAATGCATTAATTTATGTACCTTTAATTGAATTATTAAGAGTCAGTTAGATGGAAATGGTATGAGAGCAGAGTTTCTCTCTTCTCTCATATGTTTTAATAAGATTAGGTTAAAATTGCATTAAAATTATAATCTTTATGTATAATCCTGATTATAATCAACCATTTATTTTGAGAACAGACGCATCCGATTTTGGAACTTCTGCAGAATTAGTTCAAATACAAAAGGAAATAGAGGCACCTATATATTTTATTTCCAGAGTATTAAAAGGTTATGAAATCAGTTACTCAGCAGCAGAAAAAGCAATACTAGCTTTGTGTTTTGCATTAAATAAGTTAAAATATTTTTTTACTGCAAATCCATTTTGGTAGAAACTGATCAAACATTACCTCAATTTTTAATGAATAACAGATTTGCAAATAGTCGTATTTATCGATGGTCATTATTACTTCAAAAATTTCAATTTACTGTTACATATCGAATTTAGTGCCAGGAAATAATCATATTAAGCATTTATTAATAATACTAGATGTCTTTAAAAAATATGTTAAAATATATCCTTGTCAGCATTGTAAGACGAATCCAACCATATCGATAATAAATAAATTTTATAAATAAAATTGAAGCAAAATTTGCACACCGTGATGAGCATTCATTTTTAATAGATACTCTGGCAATTAGGTATTTTTTGATGATTAAGTTATACTTTGCAGCTACTCTGTTTCACAACGTAATTCGCTACTTGACCACGTGAACACATTTTCATCAGTTTAGCATGGGTTGGATTTACATTTTAAAATATTTGTGAAAATCCAATTTTTCGATAAGAAACAAAACACTTTCATTAGTGTATAATAATCATAAATTGCATTTCTTTTCTAAAGGATTTGTGAAAACACTAATTTTTGATAAGAAATAGAGCACTTCAATTAGTATATCACGAAACGCATTTGTTATATAAAAGATTTGTGAAAATATTAATTTTCGATAAGAAACAAATCACTTCCATCAGTGTATCAGGATAAGCATTTCTTTTATAATAGGTTTGTGTAAACACTAATTTGCGATAAGAAACAAAGCACTTCAATTAGCATATCATGGCCATGAATTTCTTATATAAAAGATTTGTGAAAATAATAATATTCGATAAGAAACAAAACGCTCCAGTCAGTATACTGTGAGATGCATTTCTTTTCTAACGCATTTGTGAAAATACTAATTTTCGATAAGAAACATATCACCTCAGTCAGTATATCATGAGAAGCATTTTTTTGTAAAAGATTTTTGAAACCACTAATTTTTGATAAACAACAGAGCAATTCAATTGGTATATCATGAGATGCATTTCTTAAATAAAACATTTGTGGAAACAATAATTTTCGATAAGAAACAAATCACTTCAATCAATATATCATGGGAAGCATTTCTTCTCTAAAATATTTGTGAAAACACAAATTCTCTGTAAGAAACAAAGCACTTCATCAGTTTATCATGACATGGATTTACTTTTTAGAAGATTTTTATAATATAGTTTTTCGATAGTAATTACATTACAGTAAAAAAAAAACAATGAATTTTTGCATTTTCCACCGTGCAATTTTCTTTATGCGGGCGTACCCGTCAATTCATTGTTTTTTTTTACTGTAATGTAATTAAACCCGCATCTAATTCCTTCTTTGCTCTTATTCATTTTCCTGGGTCCGAAATCCCACGCAGGTTGCTACAGTTGCCCGCGTGTGTGATGCTTGGACGACGCTCTCATACCAGAGCCATCCAAGTGGAAGCCACAAAGGTGCGACTGGCTACCTGTCAGTGGTTTTCCTTTAGTGTCTTTTTTGAGTTTTGTACGTACGTACGTGTCCACGGTTTGCATCTTTCTGCCATTTGCAGTTTTTGCATTTTCCACCGTGCAATTTTCTTTATGCGGGCGTACTCGTCAATTCATTGTTTTTTTTTACTATATATATTACCTCTCACCACTATTCACTTTACCTTAGTTAGTATATAACTAGCAGGTTGGCCACTATCATTTGTCTGTTTCATAACCTATTGGCATACTGAAGAGAACAAATAAGTTCGAAACCGGTCTATGTCTGGTTAGGAATTGACAATTGATATTGGCTATCGATCTATCATGATTTGAAGGTGTAATCCAATGCAGGTCGGGGTATTTGCCCGCTGAGTAGTTGTTTCCTTCAAATCATATTTAATAACATTAGTTTAGTCCACCTGGGCTAGGGGTTGCCGCTCTCGGTACTTGCTGCGTCGCAAGTCGCTATCCGCCAGTAGCATTCAGACCATATGAGAAGTTTCATACCTCTCACTACTATATATATATATATATATATATATATATATATATATATATATATATATATATATATATATATATATATATACACATATATATGTATATATATATATAGTAAAAAAAAACAATGAATTGACGGGTACGCCCGCATAAAGAAAATGCAAAAATTGCAAATGGCAGAAAGATGCAAACCGTGGACACGTGTTTCTGACTAATTGGTCTTCATCAGCACGGTGTAGCTGTGTTAAAATGATGGACAAAACTCAAAAAAGACACTAAAGGAAAACCACTGACATGGAGCCAGTTGCACCTTTGTGGCTTCCACTTGGATGCCTCTGGTATGAGAGCGTCGCACACGAGGGCAACTATAGCAATCTGCGTGGAATTCCGGACCCATATATATATATATATATATATATATATATATATATATATATATATATATATATATATATATATATATATATATATATATATATATATATATATATATATATATATATATATATATATATATATATATATATATATATATATATATATATATATATATATATATATATATATATATATATGTATATGCACATATATATATATATATATATATATATATGTATGGTAAAAAAAACAATAAATTGACGAGTACGCCCGCATAAAGGAAATTGCACGGTGGAAAATTCTAAAACTGCAAATGGCAGAAAGATGCAAACCGTGGACACGTGTTTCTGACTAATGGGTCTTCATCAGCACGGTGTAGCTGAGTTAAAAAGATGGACAAAACTGAAAAAGACACTAAAGGAAAACCACTGACAGGGAGCCAGGTGCACCTTTGTGGCTTCCATTTGGATGTCTCTGGTATGAGAGCGTCGTCAAAGCATCGCACACGAGGGCAACTATAGCAACCAGCGTGGAATTCCGGACCCAGGAAAATGAATAAGAACAAATAAGAAATTAGATGCGGGTTTAATTACATTACAGTAAAAAAGACAATGAATTGACGGGTACGCCCGCATAAAGGAAATTGCACGGTGGAAAATGCAAAAATTCATATATATATATATATATATATATGGTATAATACTGGTATAATTTTTGATGCATATAGTATAATACCAGGTCCTAGCGATCATTTCAGGTCTTTTTGATGCATTTCGGCTCCTTAAGCTCCGCCTTGGCCCCGCCCTCCGACTCCACCTTTTATAATTGACAGGAAGTGCAGAATGCGCATGTGTGACCAAGCTAGGTTTCCCTTTTTATTTTATAAATATTGACAAGTACATAAGTTATTAATAATAAGTATAACTTATTATTATTTCTTCAATAAAAAACAGAAAAAGCTTTATTTCCTATTTTTATTTCTAGAGGACTTGCAGCCAGGTACATGACCAATTTATCCTACGTTTCGTCCGAGTTTTCGTACTTTTTCAAGGTTAAAAGCTAAAAATAATGGTTTTACATAAGTCGTGAATTAGATTAGTGACAGAATAAATATCTAAAAAAGTGTTTTCTTACCTAATATATTATTCGGTCACTAATCTAATTCACGACTTTAGCTTTTAACCTTGAAAAGTCCGAAAACTCGGACGAAACGTAGGATAAATTGTTTATGTACCTGGCTGCAAGTCCTGCAAGAAATAAAAATAGGAAATAAAGTTTTTTCTGTTTTTTATTGAAGAAATAATTTCTACTTTAACAGCCAACAACTTGTGTAAAATATGATCTATAACTTATTATTATAATGCAGTAATACAATAACTGTATTTTTTTCCCGAAATTTTTACCACCTAGATCAAACCAATCATTGTATTGGATAATATAAGAAAAATAATAATAAAATACGATTCATAACCTTCCCAAACTGGTAGGTAGAAATACATTACAATAATAAAATTATTGTTTGATAACAAATTTACTATTACATTTCTTTAACTGAATTATTAAAATTGATATGTTGTCACTTCAAATTCGCAGACAAACTAATATCAATTTGCTGTTATGAATTCCTAACACATTTTAGGTTTTACGTATACCTAACTATTTTGACTTTTTATGTATATTAACCTTTGCAACCATAAATGTCTCGGACGTATTCTAGACACTAAAGAATAGGTAATAAGTAGCGTCTGCGTCTTCCGTAAGGAATTCCAGATAATATTTTAACAATTAAAATGTTACAGTTGTAACGAGTATCATTTTAGAAAAGCGAATTAAATCATGTATCAAATGATTGGCTGCTTGGCTGCTAAAATATTCTTATTTGGGTGTTTATATAAATAAAATGAATATGTATAAAGTATGTTCATTATAGGTTGCTAGAAGCAGACCTGAGCAGTAATAGCATAAAAATGCCTTTCATTTGTGTCGGAACAGATGATCTGATTTGGTTCCCTTGTATCGAGCAATTTGCTCTAAATCGGTAGAATCACTGATTTTCTACTCGAGCTCAAGCAATAAAATCAGCAGGAAACAAACTAATTCCGTTATTTTTATTGTTCAAATTTTTATTATTGTCATTATTTTAAGGTTTTCAAAATTAGGGATCATTGAAAGTTTAATATAAATCTGCATGTATGGGATCATCATATTCTCATTTATATTAATTTTATTATCGTCGTTATTACAATGACCAAAAAGTCTTCAATTTCCATATTTGCTACTAATTGAATTTGGTTAATTTTTTTTCCAGACATTTCCCAACCACAAATAGCAAACTTGCCTTTTCATCAATGCATGCATGTACTAACAAAACACGCTGATATACATGATTTCAACACTAGAGGCAAAAATGACATGCCAAAATAAACACTTTCACACTAAATATGAAAAATCCACCTTATACTCTGGCACTCGATCATATAATCTGTTACCAAATGATCTACAATGCCTACCACCTTCTATCTTCAAAAGAAATATAAAAGAATACCTTGCCTCAAACTGTTTCTATACCATTGATGAGTTCATTCAGGCTGCTAAAGAGAACTAATGAGTGCAATTAATGTACTAAAATAATTGTATTTTACTTACTGCAATTTTTATTAACTTAATTTTTATACGTACTGTTTTAGTTTTAACATATTGTCATATTGTACCTTTTTTTCATTTGTGCTATATGTATATTTGATGGCAGCAGCGAAGGAACTAGAATGGTAAACTTGCACGTCATTCTGAAAATACATGTGTTTTGATATACACAGTGGCCAAAATTTCAGACTGAACCTAATAGACAAATTATTGTCTTTGGAGTAGTTACTTCAATATTATTATTGCTCTCAATTTTTATAGAAATTAGTAGATTCTCGGCGACTTCTGCTGACGAGTTGTCTTGTTCTATATGCAAATGCGAATGCGAAGTGTGAAATACATAGACATAAAAATAAAATAGACACCGTGATAATCACATGGAGCATATCTACGACACATTTATTATGCTGATCTCTTTCTATTGTATTACTCTTGTTTATACAAATATGGTTAGTCAACCAGAGGCTTCTGGCAAAGTGTCATCTATCGGCGTATTTAAAAACTAAAATTACCCATTTAAAATATATGGTGGATTTTATTTGAGTGTTGCCATCTACCGATGAAATACAAAAGGTGCCTTAGGTTGACCAACTATATTTGGTATAAACAAGGGTATTACCCACTGACATAAGAATAAAAGATACCGTGACAACCGCTTAGTAATGTCCGGAACGTATCTACGACACATTTATTATGCTGATCTCTTTCTATTGTATTACCTCAGAGCTGGCGTTATCTCTCTCTCGTTTTCTCGGCTAACGGATAACGGATTGGTTGAAATATAGACAAGCGTCTATGTTCCAACAGCTGGTAGTTGGCAGATCACACTGACCAGCTAGCATATTTTTTGTTGTTATCATGATGTAAAAACAATGGTGTGCTGATGCGCAGGCAGCTAACTTCACATCCTACGGCGTGAAATCAAACGTGGCGAAATTCCGAAAATATTAATTTTTTTCTGTAGTACCTTACAGCAGTTTTTTCGATATTATTTAAAAAATAGTCTCAGTAATGTTGTAAAACTGACAAGGTGTACTTATTAATTTATTTATTATATAGGATATTTATGAATTTGGTAGGTACCTATAGCTTTTACATTATTAATATGGTTGCAAAGTCGACATAACCACAATGGTAAACTCTTATTTATATCGAATAGAAATGTAATACTGATTTGTATTTATGTTCTAGATACTGTGTTTTGAACTCATAATAGCCTTAATT
Source organism: Rhamnusium bicolor (assembly GCA_029963845.1). Classification (NCBI taxonomy): domain Eukaryota; kingdom Metazoa; phylum Arthropoda; class Insecta; order Coleoptera; family Cerambycidae; genus Rhamnusium; species Rhamnusium bicolor. The sequence continues at coordinate 61,679 of JANEYF010001793.1, forward strand.
TTTATAATTAATGTGCTTATTGACAAATTACTACTTAAAAACTGATTTAGAGGATAATTTCGGCACTATTTATTAAAATTTTGTCGAGTTGAAAAATAGGGCACATGCGCCGTTTGAGATCAGAGTATATACAAACTTAATATTTCTATTTACACTGATAAACAGAAAATTATAAATACAGCCAAGTTAGTAAAAAAGACACATAATTAAGTAATAAATACAAAACACAGTAACAACATAGGTTACTGGTGAAAGTTGAAGTTATCGTCTTAATATAAAGCAAAAATTAACTCAAATTTAATGTTAAAAATGTTCACCATAAATAATTATAACACAAAAACACACCAAAACGAGAAATTTTAATTTTTACATAGAGGAAATGTGACTATTAGTGGTTACATGCCCTCCAGTCTGTTAAAAGGTGCACGCGCCAATATACCTATTTAACTTCGTAATTAAACATAATTAAATATGTTTTGTTGAAAACAGGGAATGAAATAGGATATTTACAAGTTTTAGAGTTAAATTTATTATTTCATCCACAAGCGGTAACCCACAATTTAAAAAAATTTTGGTTTTTGGGAAATTTAAAATAACGGATATTTACCCCTTTATTCTGGTTGTTGAGTTTAAACACCCAAACACAGCACAACCTAGCATTTCAACTAATACTGTCCGAAATTTTCACAATCTTAGCACAATAGTGAAAAACACAATAACAAATTTTACGCGGAAACAATTTTACATAACCTCCTTTTTCGCCACGTTTGACGTCATGCGCAGGAGTTGACGAGTTTGAGTAAAATTATTGGCACACCATTGTTTTTACATAATGGTTGTTATTATTTTTATGTCACTGCGTCTACGATCTTACAGCAGGTAGTTGACAGATGACAGTGATCAGGATTACAAGGAAGAAGAACCGACACACGGCAAAACGTTTTCTGCGTAAGTGTGCTGCGACTTTGAAACTAGAGAGAGAGAGAGATAAATTAGCCGGAAATGACATGAAAGGGGAGGAAATAAAAACGGCATGTTGCTGGTTGTCCAGACATAGTCGGAGTTAGATTAATAAGGTGTATTGGTGTCTATTTATTTGAGGTCTGTGGTATTACCTCAGGGCAAACGTTATCTCTCTCTCGTTTTCTCGGCTACCGGCCAACGGATTGATTGAAATGTACAAGTGTCTACGTTCCAACAGCTGGTAGTTGACAGATCACAGTGATCAGCTGGCATATTTTTGGTTATGTTATCATTTTTATGTCACTTATTGTTGTCAGTTACATTGTACTTTAATTGGTACATAACATACTGTAATAATAAAAAATACAAAAAAATTGTTAAAACTGCTAGTTGTGTTTGGGATGCTTGCGATTAAAATTTTCTTAATTTATATAATTTGAGACGTCACATTAAGAGCAGGGTCTCTCAGCTGATCGCTGGTTTGCTAAACGACTAATTTTATTCGAATATATTTTAGTACGCAGTGCATAATCTTTATTTATCCAGAATATCTTTACTTAGAGAAACTCGTCAGCAGATGTCGCTGAGAATCTAATAATTTCTATAAAAATTCAGAGCAATAATAATATCGAAGTAACTACTCCAAAGATAATAACTTGTCTATTAGATTCAGTCTGAAATTTTGGCAACTGTGTATATCAAAACACATTTATGTTTACCTTTCTAGTTGCTTCGCTGCTGCCATCTACTACACAATGACCAAATTACTTGATTTCATCCGTGTTTCAATCCCACCTCTATATGCACCGCCATTTATCGCATAACACGAGATGAACTGTCAACATAATTTTCAAGCATTGATTTTGTCCAAACAACTATATTTCAAGGGCTCATGTACTCCACATTTGTTTCTCTATATTTAACTTAGGTAATGAAAACTCTAACCCCAAATCTATGACGAAAAATTTACAATGTTGTCATCATAATAACTACATACAGCTTTCTTCACAGAACGAATTTTGATATCAAAACTTTGCAATACCCATTCTCAACCTTTATCTTCACGATGATTCAATCCGTTCTGAATTCATAGTTTTGGTTTGGCAAATATCATTGCTCAAAAATAGGTTTGCATAAATGTCAAGTCCGGAACCGCCATCTTAAGCAATTTCATCCTAGTCAGACTCAACTTGCGCATGTTCGCATGTGAATAGTTCAAGAATTACAACAAGAACCGACACACGGTAAAACGCATTCTGCGCAAGTGTGCTGCGACTTTGAAATGAGAGAGAGAGGTAAATTAGCCGTAAATGATTTAAAAGGAGAAGAAACGAAAACGGCATGTTGCTGGTTGTCCGGACATCGTCGGAATTGGATTACTAAGGTGTATTGGCGTCTATTCATTTGAAGTTTGTGGTGAAATATGGTTTTACAATCATAAACAATAAAAATCTGAATAGCTCAGAGCAGATCTAAAATTATCGTATGGCAACACTGCGTCAAGCTTCATCCGTGCATTATCTGGCGTTGCGACTTGTACTACTTCTACTTGTCGATCGATCAATGTACTAAAATCAGTTTGGCTAAATAAAATTTGGTAGAATAGTAGAATTATAATAACAAGTCAAACCATAGTTAACCTAGGTTAAGGAGTTTTCTCGCTAAAAATCTTTAATATCCACAACTTTAGAGGTTATGCGGTTTTACACTCAGCCGCAAAGCGGGTTTAGTGTCGGTCTTTGTGAAAGCGGCTTTAAATTATAACTTTAAAAAAATTAAAGCAAGCTGTTTCAAATCCTTGATCGGTTATGAATATGTCATAATATAATCTTTTTAAAAAACGAAACCTTTGCTGGTACTTATTTACTATTCGCGAAAATCACACAAATCAATAGCATAAAATATTGGAAACATATACAAACCATATAGGCCCAATATATGAATAATGTCCCAATATTTGACATTTATAACCAATATAGGGTGTGCCCTATACAAAATTTCACTACGATATGTGTATTGTAGTGCAATTTTGTCCCAATATGTGCAAATCTATATTTCGCCAATGTAGGACCTATCAGAGTGTAAGCCATATATCTTCAGAATATTTATAAGCAATATTGGGCACACATTGTTCTGAAATTTTGTCGCAATATGTACAAATCTATATTTCGCCAATGTACGACCTATCACTATATTCAGAATATTTATAAGCAATATTGTTATGAAATTTTGTCCCAATATGTTCAAATCTATATTTCGCCAACGTAGGACCTATTAGCGTAATCCATATATCTTCAGAATATTTATAACCAATATTGGGCAGATATTGTTCTGAAATTTTGTCTCAATTTGTACAAATCTATATTTTGCCAATGTGGAACCTATCAGTGTAATCCATATCTTCAGAATATTTATAACCAATATTGGGTACATATTGTTCTGAAATTTTGTCCCAATATTTACAAATCTATATTTCGTCAATGTAGAATGTATGACCTATCTGTATAGCTCCAGACTAAAGGAAAAAATACAATACCCTTAAAATTTCAACCGGAGGGTGAGATATAGGCGTTGAAAAACATCTTTCGCGGACAGCGCCAGGTTATTCAGTTATAATTAACAAGATAGGGAAAATGTTCAAATGTGCTATGCTCAACGAAAATAATAATCAAAAGAAGTAACAATAAACTTCATCGCGCGAGATGAAGATCCCATAATAGGGGAAATACGACTAAAATAGGCAACTATTTTTTTTGGGGTATTTTCTATTTTCACATAGCAATAAAATGACACTATATGTTATTAATCAAAAATATTCAGAACTATAATAATATATGTACCTACTTAATATTTTTGTTTCTTAAAATACCTATCAAGTCTATAAATTAGACTGTACCTATTAAAATTGTATTTGGTTGCACGGTATCTAATATTTTTAAAACTCGCGCAATCTTCATCATTTGATGATTTATCCCAGAACTCCGTCTCTGCTTCAACAGCGCTGGCAGCGTGCAGACATTGCATGGCAACAGGTGGAGAGGCATCTAAAATGGTGGATGACGCATAAGCATATATGCGCATAAGTGTATCGCGTGTTATCTAAGCAACCCACTCTGTACTACCAGCGACGAACACCACCGAGGACACTCGATGAACAAACCCCTTGTTCACAAAACCTCGAGAGCTGCGCTGCCACAGGCATTCTGGCGTGACGATTCAATTTATCAACTTGTAATATTAATATGTAATATTTGTTAATAAATAATTTTAACTAACAATTCAAATCATTCTTGTAGAAGGCGATCATCTTAGATTCTCTCCATTTACTTAGGGCACATGATTCTGGGATCTATACAGGTCATAACCCCGCGGGATGTGGAGAGGGACCGTAGTTAATTTGTTGGTGCGACTCCTGTGTGGTGTATCAGGGCTAACACCTCTTGTACCTCTACACTCTGATTCAGTCACACTCAGAGGAAGGGTCCCTCACAATCGAGCCCAGTCGGAGACAGGTGGGAGGGGCCTTAATGGTCTCGTTGATGATGAACACCGCAATGAAAACGGACGCTTTAAGTAGACACGGGAACTACAGGATGACTTGCTGACCTGCTTCGAGAGGAACGAACCTGCACGTAGGGGATATACGACGATGCACCCAGAGCATCACGCCTTCTCTCAACAACATCTGAGACATTTTTTTTTTCATTTATTTAACGTCGGTCTATTTCCGCGACTAAGGCCAATCACCGACGCCAGGAAACGAGCTACCCCCAACCTGGAAATTTTTCCGAACCTCTTCTCTGTCGAAGAGTAGGAGTATATGCACTACACAATCCTCGCCTAAGATTGTATAGCTTCTGCGTTTAAGCTAATATACAAGCCGCTCGAAGGTGGGGCGAGGTTGCAGTGTTTCTCTAGTGGTCGCCCATCCAAATACTAGCTGCAACTCCTGTTGCTCTACTTTTCGTAATCGAATACGAGTACAGTTAAAACAGAGCTGCGCTCGCCCATATTTGAGAGAGTATCCTTTCTATGTAGGACAGATTACGAAAGGATACTCCGCCAGCTGGGAGAAGTGTCAGCCACATCTCCACCGCGGCCAACAGAAGCTGACGGGGAACATCTTGTAGAGTACACTGAAGTTGACTTAAGGACGAGAGTTAGCCTTAACACCAGCGTTACTCTAAATCCACAAGACATGGCACGAACGGACGCTAGGATGGAAGAGGAAATTTCGGAAGATGCAGACATCTGACAGATCAATGTTGCCGTGTACAACGCCGCGAAGTTATTCGTTCCCCGCGAGGTCTGCTAACACTTCAAGTGGGGTCGAGAAAACTAAGCAGCGGGTACAAAAGATAGAAGGTAAAATACAGTCGGCAACACGCTTCTCGAATCCAAAGTGTGGTGGAATATATGGCAACAGGCAAGGCCTTTACGCCTAAATTCCGACGCATTGTTGCCGAAATTCTGTGACTGAGACGCCAACACCACACTCTAAATAGAACAGTGCTGCGAACCATGAAGCAGCACTGTCTGGAGAGGATTCGAGCACTTATGGCAATAAAGAAGAAGTTGGTCAGACGAGTAAGAAGTATGGAACAAAACAATCTGTTCCGTACAAATCCTTCCTATCTGATTACAGAGCCGCAACGTGTCGTCGAAGATCCGCCGGTTATTGAAAACTCCAGCAGTAGCACACTTCGAGGCTCTCTATCGTAGACTTGTTGAAGAGCCAGAAGTGTGCCTGGCAATCAGTACGGAAGAAGTGCAACAAGCCCTTGTTGGTACTAAGAACCTCGCTGTCCCAGGCACGGGCGGCATAAACAACTGGTGGTGGAAGAAATTTTCTTCCACTCATCGTCGTCTGGCGCAAGTTTTCAACTCATGGTTGAGCGAGGGATAGCAAATTCCGAACTGGTTTGTCGAAGGACGAACTGTGCTGATCCCCAAGAAAGAGGACCTCTCCGATCTGCAGAACTACAGACTAATCACTTGTCTCAACTCCTGCTACAAGTTATTTACATGTATCTTGTACGCAAGGACCTTGAGGTCTGTTGATACGGTCTTCCAGCAGATACATGCGTGGTGCTAAGAAAGGTCAGGCAGGTTGCAAGGAAGACCTGCTGATAAACCGCTGTATTACACAGGATTCTGTGCAATACAAGCGGAATCTATCTATGGTCTGGATCGACTACCGCAAGGCATTTGATACAACATATCATGAGTTAATATTCCACTTACTCACATGTCTTGCGACCAGCACCACTACTGAGATACATAAAAGAGCTGCTACCTCTCTGGAAGACCTGCTACATTAACATCCGGTGCTCAGCGGGTCACAAGAGAGCAGGTGGCTTTTAGGAAAGGAGTTTTCCAGAGAGACTCCCTGAGTTCTCCTCTTTCGCATCTCATTGCTGCCATTGTCTGTTAGGCTACGCTAAATCCGCGGGTATCAATGTGGACCACCCAGCACCCGGAGGCATAAGATGACCCATCTGTTTTATATGGATGTCCTTAAGCTCTATGCCTCCGGAAAGAACGAACCTCAAAATGCTCTTGGGGTGGTCCAGGAGTATACGCGGGTAATTGGCATGGAATTCGGGTTCGACAAATGCGCAGTCGTCAGTCTCAAAAGAGGATGATGTGGGAAATTCCCCGAAGATATTGTGCAGCTCGCAGATGGAAGTATCTTGAGATATCTGGATGCCGGAGGGATTTGCACATACGTGGGTATGAAGCAACACATTCAGGATATGAAGCAGCTAAAGGACACTCTTCGCGGCAAGTACAGACACCGCCTCCGAAAGATTTGGTCCTCAGCACTTTTGGGGAAGAACAAAGTATCTGCTTGCTGTTCCGGTTCTGCTCTGCTTCTTTGGAGTAGTGAAGTGGACAGTCTATGAGTTGCACCAGTTAGACCGCGATACCCGCAAAATGATGAATATCCACAGGAGCATTCATCCTAAATCGTAAGTTCCTTGTGTGTACCTCCCACGTTAACGGAGCGGCCGAGGATGCTTGAGCCCGGGGTTGTCACATGGCCGAGTAGCACTGAATATGTCATAGGAGCTCAGATCCACTCCTGCGGATGGTCAAAGACCCTGAAATGGTGGTAGTGGGCGCAGGACTATTTAAGGCAGCGAAAAGGACTGCAAAAGAACTTGGCTCGTATTCGACATCAGACGAGGAGGCCGGCGAGGTGCTGAGATGAGAGTGTCAGTCACCAAGCTTCCGCCAAATCGTCTGGAAGCCTGAATTAGAGCTGCCGAAAAGAAAACTATGTTTCGGCAGCATGTCGATAAACCCATGCACGGTGTTTTCTATAACAACATGGAAGCACTGGATTTATCGGCAAGGCTGACTGTTTAATATTAAGGACCTATTATTTCTATTTGTACCTTTATTAAAATAAGGCAGGTACGCCATTGATCTGTCAAAAAGGCAGTGCCCATCTATACCGGCAGGAGTAGGGATGACAAGAAAATAATGTATCTTTTAGGTTGTCATGATTCGATTCCCGCGAGTAGCCACTCAACATCCAATGTGTGCGGACATACAAGTCTCTGCTACATTACAATTCATTGTGAAAACTGGTGTAATATCAAGGTAATAAACGCAGAACGATACAATTCAGTTTGTTTTATTACCAAACATATGGTCCTTCGAGCTGGATAATCCTTCAAGAAAGCGAAAAAAAAACAGAAAATCAGTGTGCATTTCAAATAATCCAGAGTTATTTAATGCAGCAGAAGAAAATCATTGAGCATTTCAAGTAATCGAGAGTTATTTAATGCAGCAGAAGATATTCATTTGGCATCTCAAAGAATCAAGCTATTTAATAGAGTGTTAAAGACGTTAAATCAAGAAAATACAGAATTCCAAAGTATCCAGCAGAAGACGCCAAAAAAGTTCAAGGCCAGGCGAAATATTGCGCAAGCAGCGACACGAGATATTTACACAATCCAGTACAGCAATCCAACGTTCGTTAAATTCATTCCATTGGACCAGATACAAAGGCGAGTGCTTTGATTGGTGGAGGCTGCACAGGTGACCAAACAAAGGCATTTACTGCACTGGGCGCTTGGATAAAAACGTGAGTTAGTTGCATTTCAACTTAAATAATTCCAATTCTTAATTCAATTCATTATTCCTTATTTCCCAATTGCTTTGATTTGAGTAGAGTTCATATTAACATCAAAATAAACGAAAATGTCTACGGAATAATTAACAGCTGTTAAAAGAAAACGAGGAGTAGAAGCGCGTTTTACTCTTTTTAAAACATACTTAACTAATTCAAAAACACAAGTAGAAATTCCAAACTTAGAAATTAACAGAAATGTCTATATTGAACTTGAAAGTAGGTTAGAAAGAGCAAATCAATTATTATATCAGTTTGAGCAAATACAAAACGAGCTTGTGGAAATGGTAGGATTAGATAAACTTCCGGAACAATTAGATGAAAGACGTGCTTTTGAAAATACATTTTTTGAAACAATTGCCGAAGCAAAAGGTATACTTTCTGATGGCATTTCTGCACAAATCGAAATCAAACTGTTAATGCTCAAGATAATAAGCCTGCCGTGTCTGTCGGTTTGTCAGGCGTACGGTTGCCACAACTTAATTTACCAACATTCGTGGGAAATTACGATACATGGTTGGAGTTCAGGGACACGTTTGAATCCCTGATACACTTCAACACAACCATAGGGGATATACAAAAATTCCATTATTTGCGTGCCTCGCTTGACGGTAGCGCTAAACAGGTGATTCATTCATTAGAGTTTTCTGAGAAAAACTATAAGGTGGCATGGGACCTTTTAAAGCGAAGGTATGATAACTTACGACTTTTAGTTCAAAATCATATACGAGCCATTCATGAAATTCAACCTTTAGTCCGTGAGTTATCAGGAGAGCTAAGAAAAATGATAGATACGGTTAAGAAACATTTACGGTCGTTAGAAAACTTAGGTCAACCCACAGCACAGTGGGATACTTTACTTTTGTATACTTTATCAGGCAAATTAGACAAAACAACGTTACGGGAGTGGGAGGAAGAAAAGACTCAAAACGAGTTGCCAACTTTGAACGATTTTTATATATTTTTAAGAGGAAGGTCTGACCTTTTAGAAACACTTGAAATGAGCTCTTCAGGCGCAGCAGTAAAAGCAAGATCAAAGGATTTCCAGCGGGAAACCTTTCAAAAATCTAAAGCATTTGTTAGCACAGGGTATGTCGTGTCTTGTCAGTTATGTAAGGGAAATCATAGACTTTCATATTGTAGTAAATTCCAAGAAAAATTAGTAAATGAGCGAATAACCTTTGTAAAGAATTCTTGATTGTGCATGAATTGTTTAAAACCGAATCACATTAGTAGGGACTGTACTAATGGAACTTGTCGAAAATGCAATTTAAATCACCATACAACCTTACATATTAATAAACAAAATCAAAGTAATTCAAAAGAGAATACACAAAAAACAGAAACTCAAACAACCACAGTTAATCAGTCAACTGAAAATGCTACTTAAAATTCACATGATAATTCACAAACTCGGTCATTCAGTTGTCAACACAACACTGAAGTACTACTATCAACAGCCTTAGTACTCGTGAAAAATTGTGCTGGAGAGTTCCAACAATGCAGGGTTTTGTTGGATAGTGCCTCTCAATCTAATTTCATTACTTTGTCATTGCTCTCACGACTGGGAGTGAAAACGTTTGAGGTTAACATGTCAGTTTTAGGCATCGGTCAAACTTTGTCACAAATAAAAAAGCGTTGTAATGTGATGATTCAATCTATGAAAAATCCTTTCAGCACTGAAATATCTTGCTTCGTAATACCTCAAATAAGTGACAATATTCCGACAGAAAATGATGTTCTGATGTATAGTATCGGAAATCAACAAAATTCTAATAACAAAACATACTATCTTGTCTCACATTGCACAAATATTCGACCCGTTAGGTATACTGAGTGCAAGTATTATTATCCCAAAAATTATCCTACAAACTTTATGGTCTTTAAAACTTTCCTGGGATGAACCACTACCAATTGAACTGTTTAACGAGTGGATGCAGTTTAAACAAGAACTCCAAAATTTAAATTTATTAAAAATTCTGCGGAAAGTTGTTTGTGAAAACCCTATAACCATTGAACTTCACGGATTTGCAGATGCGTCGACCAAAGCTTACGGCTGTTGCGCATATTTACGAAGTATTGATAAAACCGGTCGCACCATTAAAAACAATTACGATTTCAAAACTAGAGTTATGCGGTGCTCTCCTTTTGGCTCAACTGATTGATTGGCAAGGTCCAAACCTCTTTGCAAATTGACATTAATTCAATTCATTTGTGGTCTGATTCAACCGTAGCCTTAGGTTGGATAAGGTCTCAACCAAACCTTTTTCAAATTTTCGTGGCAAATCGAGTGTCACAGATACAAAATTTAATTAAAAGTGAGCAGTGGAATCATGTAAGCACAGATGATAATCCTGCAGATCTGGTCAGCAGGGGAGTCTACCCGTCTCAATTGCAAGATAACGTTTTCTGGTTTAAAGGCCCACCTTGTTTATCGCAAGGTAGGGAATCTTGGCCTTGTAGGCAAATAGCGCTTGAATAAAATCTCCCAGAGATGAAAAAAATCTTTGCAATCATTCATTACATGTGAAAACTCAAACACTTTTCCTTTTGAAAAATGTTCTAGCATGAAAAAAATTAATCCGAATCATGGCCATCTGGCTGCGATATTTATCAAATTGTAAAATTCCTAAAACTCGATTGTTTGAACGATGTACAGGTATATTAACTCCTGTAGAATTAAGTTATACAGAAAAACGTTTAGCTTACATTTCTCAGAAGGAAGCTTTTGTGAATGAATTACTTACTTTAAAACAGGGAAAGCTTATAACAAAAGGAAGGCTCTCCAGTCTTAATCCTTTCCTAGACAAAGATGAAATAATCAGAGTTGGCGGTCGTCTTCAACTCTCAGAATTTCCTTATGAAAAAATGCATCCTATTGTTATATCGGCAAAACATCCTTTTTCAAAATTACTATTTCGTTATGAACATGAAAATCTTTGCCACGCAGGTCCGCAATTATTACTTTCATCTATCAAAGATAAATATTGGCCTGTCAGCGGCAGGAATTTATCACGAAAAACTGTCCAAGAGTGTGTGAAGTGTTTCAGAGCTAACCCTCGGGTTCAGACTCCAACCATGGGATTATTATCCAAAGAAAGAATAGATCCTCAACCAGCGTTTTACACAACCGGCGTAGATTTTGCTGGACCGTTTCAAATGAAAAATAAAATCGGTCGGGGAAGTAGTTTAATCAAAGTTTATATTGCACTTTTCGTTTGCTTTAGCACTCGTGCTATTCATCTTGAACTCATTACAAGTCTCAGTAGTGAGGCATTCACAGCTGCTTTCCGCAGATTTGTGTCGCGACGAGGTAAACCTCAGAAGGTTTATTCTGATAATGGTAGGAATTTTGTGGGTGCCACCATGGAATTAAATCAATTAGGTCAATTTTTAATAAAAGAAGAAAATACTTTAAAAAATACATTTGCAAATGAGGGCGTAAATTGGTGTTTTACTCCTCCGTATTCTCCACATTTCGGCGGTATTTGGGAAGCCGGAGTAAAATCTACCAAGTATCATTTAAAAAGAGTAACAGCAACCCCCAATTTAACCTATGAAGAATTTGCTACTTTTCTCACTCAAATCGAAGGAATTTTCAATTCTCGACCACTTACTCCAATCTCCTCACATCCTTTCAACCTTGAAGCACTCACGCCATCGCACTTTTTGATTGGACGACGATTAACAGCATTACCGGACCCTAGTCTCCTTGAACTTCCACAAAGCAGACTGTCCAAATTCCAACAAATACAACAAATGCAACAACGCTTCTGGTCTCGTTGGTCTCTAGAATATATAAATAATCTGCAGCAAAGAGTAAAATGGAAGGCTAGCCAGCATGAGTTGAAACTAGATACTATGGTAGTTATCAAAGATGAAAATTTGCCACCACCTCAGTGGAATCTTGGTCGGGTGATCAAGTTGCATCCAGGTCCAGACGGCATCAGTCGCGTCGCTACCATCCAAACTCAGAAAGGCCCTATCGAAAGGTCTTTTGCCAAAATTTGTCCTCTACCCGTCAACAAGTCCGAAGCTGAAGACTTCAAAGAAACTCCAGTTTCCTCCAAGTAAAGTGAACATTTACCAAAGTGAATGTGTTAGTTTTATGTCGTCACCTGAACTGTCATTTCATGGTGAAACTGTTTTTGTTTAATGTTATCTATCTTGTATCATGTTTAGTATTTTGTTGTAAGGGAACCTTCCAAGGAGGGGGGTATGTTTAATATTAAGGACCTATTATTTCTATTTGTAACTTTATTAAAATAAGGCAGGTACGCCATTGATCTGTCAAAAAAGGCAGTGCCCTTTTAGGTTAAGTCATGATTCGATTCCCGCGAGTAGCCACTCAACATCCAATGTGTACGGACATACAAGTCTCTGCTACATTACAATTCATTGTGAAAACTGGTGTAATATCAAGGTAATAAACGCAGAACGATACAATTCAATTTGTTTTATTACCAAACACTGACATTTGTCTTCTTAAAGTCAGCCGGGCTTAAGTCGGAGACCGAGGGATTTATTCTGGCCTGTCAAGATGTTGTCATCAGCACCTTGGCCTACCGGAGCCACGTAATGGGAGTAGGGGTTCATTATGCTAGATGCAGCACATGCCGTCAGGCACCGGAGACGCTTATGCATCTACTTTCGATGTGTCCGATATATGCGACTTCGGCCTACATCCAACGACATAACGCGGCATTACGTGTGCTATAATGCCACCTACAGCATTCATACGAGGTAGACCAGACACCAGTGCTGCCTTACGTCCCCAGAGATATTCAGTCCGTTGTTGAGAACGAGAAATACCGAATTTATTGAAATTACTCATTCCAGACCGTCAGGCAAATTCACGAAAATAAGCCTGATATAGTTCTCCTCTACCATCAGTCCAATGTGATATATGTCATCGAATTCTCGGCACCTGCCGAGACTAACATCACCTTGAAAGAGAGGAAAAGACGGACCAAATATCGAGATCTCCGGTATAAGCTCCGAGAACTATATCCAGGCTATACGGTCAAGATAGTCGTCCTAATTATCGGTGTACTCGGAGGAATAAAGCCTACGCTACTTTCAGAACTCAATACCATATCAGCCTGCCAAAAATCAGCAAATGATAGGCAGGGCAAATGCAGAAGGCGGTCATCCTTGGTTCACTTCGTCTGCTTAGGGCACATGATTCTGGATTCTACAGTCACTAACTCTGCGAGATGTGGGGAGTGGTTGTAGATAATTTGCCGGTGCGACTTCCGTGAGGTCGGAGGCCACAGAAGGATTTACCGGCATTTTTGTTCGCAAAATAAGACATAAAAAGAATGATGTAATTCTCTTTGATGAAAAGGATTGAAATCATTTTCTAACTTATCAAGGTATTATAACCAATTATCTGTTCATAAATGATAAAGCTGAACCAATGATGGAAATTTTTCTATCCTGTTTAACAAATTTTGAAAAACTTCCACACACACACTATTTACCTTATTATTTTACCTTCCCTTAATTCTTCTATTATTGAAATTATTCCGTTATTATGTCCCGTATTTCCGGCTAACTGTGAAACTGTCAGCAATTCTAATTGTTCTACATTTCATTGTAGTCATCGAAATTCATATATTCTATCTTTTTATTATTGAGTTCCATCATTGTTAATTTGACTACTCATTTTCATCAGTTGTGATGTAGAAATTGTACTAGATCTGAGTCTTTGCGTCGTTGCAGGTATTCCGAATGGAAGCCTTTTCGAAGTAATAGTTCTTTTTTAGAACCCCTTTCTTGTGCCATCGAATATAAACTGGTAATTCGTAGTATAATAATATCTATAAATTGGGTAGCGTTTGATGTAGGTAGGACCTTTCTCTGGGCTATAGCCTAAGTACTGAGCATTACTCCTTACATCTGTTGCTCGACAACCTGCTGGATACATTTTAAACATTGACTAATATAAACCTGGTGTACCCGGATATTTAAATTTGTTATTAATGATAAAGTCAGCTCCATCGAAATCAATAGTTGAATCATCAGTTGCGTATTTCTTTGCAATTGGGTTGAAATAAACACCCAATGTATCATAATTTTAATTTTTGCTTCAATTTTACCTTTTACATACTCTCGCGGTAGAGGTTTTTTTAACTGTTCAAGATAAGCCTCGCTGTTGCATCTGCTACTGGAGTTGGAAAAGTTCCATCAAAAAAACTTTCGCCGTATTCATATTTTGCTATAGCCGGATCGTATTGAAATGTTGTACGATAATATTTGAGGTGTCTGAACACTTGGTAGAGAGTTTAAACTTTTTTCTTAAATTTTTTTACTTTTTTTCAAATCAGTTTTTGGAGTGGTATTTTCTGTTTTAATGAGAGTCGACATCAATTCTTTAAGAGGTTGAGTTATTGGTTTATACGTTTTCTCTAATTGAGATTTTGATTTAACAGCATCTTCCTGGACCTCTCCTGGAGTATGTCATAGTTACTGGGGTGTATTCCAGATCCTTGTATATGTCTGTTTCGAACAAACTATGGTGCATCCACCGCGCTTCTATGCGCGATATTTTCCACGGCTTATATCTTCTTGAGATAGGTTTTGGCCTTGAACCCCCATGCCACAGAGGCGTAGGTTAGCTGTGGTTTTAGTACTTGCCTGATAAGCGTGAGCTTATTTCGCAAGTTTAACTGACTACTTCCACCCACCATTGGGTAGAGCAGGACTCTCGTCATCTTCGCCTTCTTCACTATCTCTTCTGTGTTCTATATCCACGTTAAGCTCCGATCCATGGTCACGCCTAGGTACTTAACGCCCGTCATGCCACTGGATATCTTTGCCACCGATGGATACGTGAGGTGCGGGGGTTTCCTTCCATACTCTCCTGGAGAGTACTGCTTTGCTTTTTTCAGCATTGATCTCTACCTTTCACCTGTTGCACCACTCCTCCAGGAGGGATGCGGCTTCCTGGAGGTAGCGTGTTGTTGGTCTGGCTCTCCTGGACCTCACTACGATAGCCGTGTCGTCTGTGTAGAGAGCCATTGTGGTCGCATCCGTCTTCGGTAGATCCGAGGTGAATATGCTGAGTTCTCCGTTTATCTTCACGTGAAGTTTCCTTCTGTGAAGGTAAGACTTTACTAGTTTGACGATTGCCACGAGGTAACCTATGTCTATCATCTTCACTAGGAGCCCTTCGTGCCATACTCTGTCGAATGCATTAGCTATGTCCAGGAAGATCGTTCCCGTGACCTGACGCCGCGCCGGTTGAATGCTTCTGTCACGTACTCCGTGAGACGGAGCACTTGCAGATTGGTGGAATGAGCTGGTCTGTAGGTGAACTGTTCATCCCCGGAAAGATTTTTAGTTCTTCGGTGTGTTGCCGCAGTCTGATCAGTATGATCCTTTCGACTACTTTGCTCATCACTGGGAGTAAGCTTATGGGCCTATAACTTGTCGGGAAAATTGGGTCTTTTCCAAGTTCTTGTATCAGGATGACATCTGCCTTCTTCCACCTGCCCGGAAAATATCAGAACCTCAGGATCCTGTTGATGATGTTCGTTAGCGCTGCCACTCCTTTACTTCGAAGTTTCCCGAGGACGCTATCGTCTCATTCTCTCTGCTCTGCATTCCTCGTCTTCTGCCCAGTCCTTGTCCTCTCTTGGAACTGGTTTTCCTTGCATTTCAGTTCCAGGTTGTCGGCGTATGCCTCAACCTTTTCCTGCCGCGTGTAGACAATCCCGCGTTCTCTGTGGATGGGAGGCATCGCTTTACAGGTGGTACGCAGAGCCCTTTGGGTCTTCCACATATTTCAGTTTTCGGGGTTTGGCGACTCCAAGTGGCTTTTCCATCTGTCCTGGCGATGCTCTTGCAGCGCGGCCTTTACTCTACGGCTTTACTGGTTTAGAGTCAGTCTATCCGCAGGCGAATTCGTCCGATCCGTTCTACTTTTCATCCTTCGTCTTTCCCTGATGGGTTGCAATGTTTCGTTCGATACTTCTCCCATCGGCGCCGTAACCTTTCTCGTTTCTGTCTATGTCCTGGCTTTCAGTACGGCTTGGATCGTTATGTCTTTCAGCAGAGCGAATGTCAAGTTTGTAAAATATATGGTATAACTTGGGGTCTCTTCTAAAATGCTTTATTCATTCCAGTAATGTTTTTAAACAGGATGAGTATAAGTCGTATAGATATTTACTTAATATCGTCTTCTGTTTATAAAGTTTGATACCTAAATAATTTGACTGTGAAATTAATTTCAGCAGCTGATAATTCATAATAATTATCACGTTCAGACAATTTTAAATTAGTTTTAATATGTGGGTAATGTAATCTTTAAAGCCATTCTTAAAAATGATTTATGCAGATAATTTACTTTACACGGAAAAATTGAATAAATATCTTATATTCCCGATAAAAAAAAAATAAAAGAAGGCATTTAGAAGGGGCCCCAAATTATACCATATATTTTACAGATCTGACATTTGATGTGTGTATATTGTGACATATTCATTTCAGCAGTTGATAATTAGTATTCTTATTGCTTTGTGGATCAAATGATAAAAGTAATTATCGTTTTGAAAAAGTCCAAAATACTGCATATACAGAGACAACTACACTGAATTTCACGTTGGTTGCTTGTTCTTCATTTGATCGCTCCTGAAGTTATTATTACCTACTATCTACTGTTAATATAAATATATTTTAACATTTTCGATAAGAGTTTTATAAGCGGCATCAGCGATATACAGTTTTAGTTAAAAGTAGTAGTAGTAGGTGTGATGTTGATTGACAGTAATGACAGTGGTTATTTTCTACTTTAAAAGTTCTCAAATTATACCTACCGTATTATATGTATAATACCCTTGTTTATAAACAAGGATAATACCTATATAAATACATTTCCGATTTATTGCAATAGTGCATAGTGCATAAATTATTGCAATGCATATGTATTTATATAATTGTTTATCGAATTGATGTCGAATATTAATAAATTGAAGTAAAAATATATGGAATAATAGGAGATCCTTTATTAGAAATATAAAAACAATGGTTTCTTTCTATTGGGTATACGACCGTGTTCGTACGTAACTTCCAACAATCATAAATGGATTGAAAATAATATTTGTGATGAAAACTCGAAATAATAGGTAGTGTTTACAGTTTGACTTTTGAATAGGTATCTAGTTGTAATTTGATTTTATTTGTCGAGTAGATATACCAGTTTTTCCTCATTTTCCATAAAATATAGACAAGTGATAAGTGTTGTGCTTGTTGTGCATAATAGGTATAATAGCTAGGGAGACAACTATTACACGAGTACTTTATTCACATTCAAACGAAAGGTCCTAATGTTCATTTTACGTTTCAGTTGGTAAAAACATGTCCTGTAATAGTTACAAAATATCTATCGCCATCTCTTGATGACATTGGTAGGTACTAATTTAAACGTAATTTTAGTTTAGTTGTGTTATTTTAGTTAACCAGAATAATAAACAAGTCGACTAGGATTAGACTTGGACACTCACTTTGAAAAAGACTTAATTACTTTGTAATGCTAAATCTGTAAATCTACAGAAAGTCGACTTATCGGGGTTTTCCCTAGCAGTGATAATATTTATGCAAATTCTAATTTTCACTATTTCATTACAAATGTCATTTTCAATTCTTTAACGATAGTTGGCGGCTACCATAGAACACAGAAATTATAGAAAGCTAACTGCCGTATATTACCGACAAATCATACACCGCCATTTCTTGCTGACATCGGTACCAAAAATACAGGGCGGCAAATCCAAATGTGCCCTTCCTCTTCCTCAGTTTTATTAGAAAACAAATTTAACATGTTGACAGTGGTCTCAGCTAATATACTTACATTTTAATTTTAAATGGGCATATTATAGGAAAACTTTCTAATATATTTAGTTTACCTATAAATGAACATATAAAAAAATAAAATATTAGATATTAGCCAACATAATATAGACATTTATGAAGTTCTGTGTACGGTTGTAGGAATAAAACACATATATGGTTTTTAATATATACCGGGTGTAAATGAAAACTGGCTCACTCCCCTTATTTTCATTATTCATCGAGATAAATTGATGAAATTTTAATATGTTGTTATACACATAAAACTGCATTATACGACAGTATATCAATTTTTGTGCACTTCCGGTTTCGCCGGAAATTACCCCAACTTTCTTATTTTAAATGGAACATCCTGTATATTTTTACATTTTTGGTATCTGTGATAAATTCTGAATATAACAGCATTCCTATTTTTTTTGGATTTTTTTTACAATTTCTTTTTGTATCGCAAATTTTATTTTTCGATTTAGAGTTCTGTGATATACGCAGAATGTACGCAGAATGTTTCCTACGGTAACACATACAAAAATTGAATTACTGATTTGTGATAAATACTCTTCTTACATAGGAGCCTCCAAACATGAAGAAATCGGGGGGGGGGGGGTGAGCCAGGTTTCATTTACACCCGGTTATATTAAGCCGAAAGGTAATTTTATTTATATAGAAAATATTAAACATTGGGATTGATTTAAGATTTAGACAACACACATACCCTAGTCAAGGTTATTATTAATTAACTTTTTAAACTAGTTTAAAATTAAAATTCTTTTTCATAAATACCTAATTTCAATTCTCCTAATTTCCAGGTATCTAGGTAAGAAATTACGTTCTTATGAAACGTAATTTTGATTTAAAACTAGTCTGTCCACATGACAATGAAGTTGTAAAATGTTGGAACTTCTCTAGATTTTTGCCTGGTGACTCCTTAAAAAGAGAAAAAAGATACGAAATTTACGTCAGACTGACGTCCTTGGTAGAAATATGGCCGAAATCATGAGATAGTCAAGTTTATCATTTACTTTAAAACCATTTATACTACACTTACGTCACCAATTTTAATAAAGCTTTTAATGTTATCAGTTAACAAATACTTAACGTCGTCGTGATGTAAGAATCTTATACCATGTAATCATCCTATTCAAATTATTTTTTAATACAACAATTTGGGGCACCCTGTACGTATGTTTTTAGGCCTCTAATATTCTTCAGTGTGACGCCAATTCGGGCAGTTAAATCTGATTGGCTGAAGCTAGATTAAACACTCTTGGTCACAAACAGTGATTTTTAATATCTAGATACCAAGATACCGTAAGCTTCCTATGTAAAGCCTTGTTCCAACATCTACATCATACTTTTATTCGCTCTTACTTTTCATGGTATGGATATCACCAGGGTATTATTTATAAAAACTCCTGTGTCTGATGATGTGAAGTAATTACTTGTTCACGAAACCGGTCACATTAATAAAGGAATTTTATGAGAATTTTTCTATTTGATTTATCATATTTTCAATGTGTCTACACTCACTATATTATATGAAACAGAGCATCAGTAATATAAATGAGCCAACATGTTATTTTAGGGTCTGTGCCGTCGGCTTGACCCTATTGAGATTAACCCGTCAACCCCGCCCATGTACAAGCATTTACCTCTCCTTTTTTTTCATCCTCGTCCTATCCATCTCTTCTATCTAGGCTCCTCACGCGCCGTCTCTCCGGTACCTTGTTGCGCCCGCGTGCAGCTCTGTATTCTTTAGTACGCTATCAATTTCGCTCAAGGCAAGTCATCTACTGTGGAAGCAATGGCGAAGCCGTTCGAATGTGTGAATCGATTATTAGTTTTATTTGTGTTAATGATTGGATTGTTCTGTGATATAGGAGAAGGTAGGTATATTATTTAGGAGCATAATTGCAGGATGGATTAAACTGTATTAGTATCCAAAATTCCTTTGATATTTGCCTAGCCGATGCTTGTAATTATTTGATCCAAAACTGGCGTTTGAGGCCCATTTTGTTTTAACCGGGAGGATGTCTCATTGCAAGCAGTCGACGTGTCGTCTCGAGCAAGCCATCCGTCGCTTCGAGTAGTTCAGCCGTCGTCGCAAGTAGAGCAGTCGACGTCCCGTTTGGACGAGCCGACGTCTTGTTTGGACGAGCCGACGTCTCGTTTGGATGAGCTGACGTCTCGTTTGGGCGGACTGTCACGGCGGAAGACATAAAACTCGATTTGTGACCAATAATGCAATTCTTGTCCATTTCTTCACAGTCTACACAACATGAATCAAACTAAATGATAGTTTCATAATCAATGTGCTAATTAGAAACATTTGTCAAGAGTAAGATTTTCTGAAAAACGAATAATAAGCAAGTTACAGGAATTCCACGATATTTTCTCCGAACTGACGTCTTTATCTCGCAAACCATTGGAGATGGAGAATCGGCGTTAGCACCATTCGCCATTTTAGGCCGAATAACGTAGGAAAGGATACCCTTCATAAAATTTTAGGTTCTAAATAGGACGGTGGAAGACGTAAAAGTCGATTTGCGGCCAATAACGCACTTCTTGTCAATTTCTTCACAGTCTATACATCATGAATCAATCTAAGTGATGGTTTCATACTCAATGCGCTAATTAGAAACTTTTGTCAAGAGTAAGATTTTCTGAAAAACGAATAATAAGCAAGTTACAGGAATTCCATGAAATTTTCTCTGAATTGACGTATTTTCCTCGTAAACCGTTGGAGATGGAGAATCGGCCTTAGCACCATTCGCCTTTTTAGTCTGAATTACGTAGGAAAGGATACCCTTCATAAAATTTTAGGGTCTAAATAGGACGGTGGAAGACGTAAAAGTCGATTTATGACCAATAATGCACTTCGTGTCTATTTCTTCACAGTCTACATCTTCATACATCTTCACATCATACATCTTACATCTTCACACCATAAATCAAACTAAGTGATGGTTTTGTGCTCAATGCATTAATTAGAAACTTTTGTCAAGTGTAAGATATTCTGAAAAACGAATAACAAGCAAGTTTCAGGAATTCCACGAAATTTTTTCCAAAATGACGTGTTTATCTCACAAACCGTTGTAGATGGAGAAACGGCGTTAGCACCATTCGCCTTTTTAGGCCGAATTACGTAGGAAAGGATACCCTTCATAACATTTTAGGGTCTAAATAGGCTGAATTACGTAGGAAAGGATACCCTTCATCTTCATACATCTTCAGATCATACATCTTACATCTTCACATCATGAATCAAACTAAGTGATGGTTTTGTGCTCAATGCATTAATTAGAAACTTTTGTCAAGAGTAAGATATTCTGAAAAACGAATAACCAGCAAGTTATAGGAATTCCACGAGATTTTCTCCGAATTGACGTCTTTATCTCGCAAACCGTTAGATATGGAGAATCGGCGTTAGCACCATTTGCCTTCTTAGGTCGAATTACGTAGGAAAGGATACCCTTCATAAAATTTTAGGGTCTAAATAGGACGGTGGAAGACGTAAAAGACGATTTGTGGCGAATAATGCACTTCTTGTCTATTTCTCCACGGTCTATAAATCATGAATCAAACTAAATGATGGATATATACTCAATGCATTAATTAGAAACTATTGTCAAGTGTATGATTTTCTGAAAAACGAATAATAAGCAAGTTACAGGAATTCCACGAGATTTTCTCCGAATTGACGTCTTTATCTCGCAAATCGTTGGAGATGGAGAATCGGCGTTAGCACCATTCGCCTTTTTACGCCTAATTATGTAGGAACGGATACCCTTCATAAAATTTTAGGGTCTAAATACGACGCACAGTGGACGGAAACGCCGAAAAGTTGGCCAAAATATAAAGACATTGAGCTGTTCTACTGAAATTGTGTATGCTGGGGTTTTTTGTGTCGCTGATTAAGAATCCGAAGTTGAATTTTGAAAAAACAAAATGGCGGCCATGAAATCCCCCCAAAACATACCAAAAATCGCCAATTATCGTTGCATATTTACAAAACTTTGTATACAGTTTTTTTGGGTCGCTGATGAAGAATCCCATATAGAATTTCAAAAAAAATTACGGTCAAAAATATATGCATAGTTCAAAAATTATTATTGAATTGAATTGAAGCGAATTCATGTGTTTCATTTGTTTCGGGAAAATTAGGACCTGGGGAATGGAATAAAAATGTGTAATGACTTTGAAAATTAATTTTATTCAATTAGCATCTGAATTACATTCATCGTCCTCATGAGAACGCATTCAAAAGGAGCCCACTTTATGGTGCACGAATGTGCATGCATCCGTGCATTCGCGCACAATTTGGTCAATATCACGCAAAGATGCAAAAAGATGCAGCTAATTTTTTATACACTTTCGAAAAAATGTTCATTGAACACATTCCAATAAGTTTCAAGACCAACCATCACCAACTGCGTAATTTATGGCTTTTTTTGTGGAGTTTATGAAATCTTTGCATGTACAAAAATGCACTCCACTTCGATAATTATTTACTAATTACCATATAAATAAACTGATCTGACACTGAGATATTTTAATTGTACTTACTTTCTGATGCAGAATCCATTTTTATGACACAGAAAACTGCACTTTGAGAATTTTTACGCTGCAGACAACATTTATCGATTTTTGAAGCGTTGCGAGCTGCAGAAGTGACGCGCTGCATGATCGCACAATAAGTAATTT
>JANEYF010001794.1:0-99830 GCA_029963845.1 Rhamnusium bicolor
AGAGATTCCTTGACGAAAAATGAAGTGGGGTTTATATTAACTTTTTTAAACAGCTCTATTTATCTCTCTCTCTCGGGGTAATTAAATCCTTTTAAAGAGTGCAAAATAATGTTATCATTAATTTTATTTCTTTAGATTGATTCAAATCTACAAGAATAGTGAAATTTGATGAACAGTTTATACTCATAGAAGACTTTTCGTTTTAGATCCATGCCGTCTTTTCTTAAGGGAATGAAATAAACCAACTATAATTTTTCAAACAAAAATTTGTAAATGAATAACTTCAATAGAGGGACTGATTTATTTTCAAATTTTTTTTATCTATTGCAGATTTCTTGAAATCGCATTGTATTTATTGAATCGGAATAGGTTGGAGTTTACAAAAATTTAGTTAGAGACAAGTTTGTGGATATCCGGATAGTTTTTTACTGACATTTCACATTAAATTCGTTTATTTCAAATACTCGAAATTTTCTGTAATGAAATATAAATACGTGCGCGATGATATTAATAAGTTTATTTTTTAGTACAAAAGGGATACTGATCAAAAATGAGCTAGTATGGACCTTTACAATGCAAACAAAGAATCAAAATATGTAGAATTAGTTTTAGTCATAGACAATCAAGAGTTTAAAGAACTAGAGAAAGTAAAACTAAAGTTTTAAACTATGCCAAAAATATTGCTAATATTATAAATGGGGTAAGTACGTTTTAATCAATTTTCTTTTAGTAATATAGAACAAAATGTATGCCTTGTACTCTCAGATTGGTACAGAATTCTTGAGAAAATAAATAAATGTAGAAATAAAAAAAAGAATTAATTACATTATTTTTAATTATGGGTAGCCTTTGACTGATATAATTAGACAACTCATCCGCGATTTGTTTAACTATTAGTTATTATGTTTGATAAAAATACCTTTCAATAGAAAATTAATGGGTAAAGGTCGATCTGAGTAGGGGATCGTAGATCTAAAACTGAATTCCTTACTGAAAATTAACAGTTTTGTAAGATAGGATAAAAAAACATATATAGCCAAACATTTCAGGAATTTTTTTGATTATTATCATTTGTTTTCGGATTTTTAGTGGCCAGTTT
This sequence comes from Rhamnusium bicolor, assembly GCA_029963845.1. Classification (NCBI taxonomy): domain Eukaryota; kingdom Metazoa; phylum Arthropoda; class Insecta; order Coleoptera; family Cerambycidae; genus Rhamnusium; species Rhamnusium bicolor. The sequence continues at coordinate 1,100 of JANEYF010001794.1, forward strand.
GACAAATTTTAAATTATTTAAGTATTAATTTAATCAACAATATACATAAATATACTGATGTGATGTGAAGGATAATGTCCACTAATTATTTTAGAATTAATTATAGAATATTTTTATTAATTATACCTACTTACTTATACTCTTACTTATAGTAATTATGACTGTCACTTTGACTTTTATGAATACCTAGCAATTTTTTAGTTATTTATAACAAAAATTTGTCATACAATTTAGCTCTAGAAAAATTAAAGTCGTTGAATGAATCAAAATAGTAACAAAATTTAATAAGAATTCGGTCCTCCAACTAAACAGTTTAGTTTGTAAAAACCAGCTGAGCATGTTCGGATTGTTTGGCCGCCGTATTCGTCAGATCTGCACCATGTGACTTTTTTCTGTGGGATGAATTAAAATTCGCGATTACATGTCTGCTACCGTCGATTTGCAAATGAAAAAAGCATGGATAGTTTTAAAGTAATAGACTTGAAAATCATTAAAAAGTATAATATTTGAATTGTTTAATGTTAAAAATTATTTATTAATTTACTTCCACATACTGAATTTGAATATGAAGTGCATGTGTACTTTAAATGTATACATATTGTTACGCCACTGGACTGTGTAGACTAGTTAGATGGAGACTGGAATTGAACGAGACGGCCGGAATATTCTGGAATGCGCTAGACCGTGTGAATGGATGTATAAATTAGATGCACGGTGGGCAGAGTCTCAATCTGAAGTCGAACGTGGAACGAGTAAAGAAGAAATAAGAAAGATTTTGGGAATTCTTAAATCTCACTATGATTTAAACGAGTCACTTTAATTTCCAGCAGTGTATTATGAAATTTTAATACTCCAAAAAACTCTCAGACCTGCGCTATAAATAATCATCTTCTGAAACCTAATGAAATAAGAGTTTTCCTTCCCTAGGGCTCATCTGAGTCGACTCCGAGGGCACTGCAGGCTCTGGGCTTATTGTGCACTCACTATTTATTTTGCTTTACTTCTACCCATTCCAAAATTTCTGTGCCAGCCTGATCAAATGGTACAGGTATATGACTGGATGAGTTCTGATGGTTTCCGGGTCGGCTCGTTTTGCCCGTATATTGTACATCCTACGAGCTAATGCTTCGCATTCGAATAGGATATGGTCCACGGTTTCTGGGTCTTTCCCACATAGTCTGCAGTCTAAGTCACCACTTCATACATTCCCATTGTTTGCAGGTGCTTTTTAACAGCCATATGTCCTGTTAGAAGCACTGTTGCTATTTTCAACTGAAACTCAGTCATTCTTACCGAAGTTCTTCAGTTACTTGGAGCATGGGTCTTTGATTAGTATTTTCCCCATGTCGGGCTGCTCGGAATGTTCCTCCAGTAATTGTTGTGTTGGCCTTTGATCCAGTCTTTGATGATTCTCCTTGCTGAGCATTGAAATAAGAGTTACAGAAGAACCAAATAAATACGAAAAAATTGCCGTACAATCAGGTTTTTGTGTATAACTTTGTTTTTAAACAATGATCGCAGAATAAATTGTCTATATTATAATATCCAAAATCATCAAAAGCAGTAAAAAGTAAAAAGATTATTAATAATTGAATAGGTATAAATTAATTTACCAACAGATACAATATTACTAATTTCTCTATGAATTTATTGTCACCTGACTGGTTTTAAAAAAATCCTTTTTTTTTCTTGAAATTTTATTTTTTGTATAATTATAAATTTGGTAAAAAAATATTTTGTTTTTATTTTAAATCAAATTAATAGTATTAGTACCAACTAGGTATATTAATTCAAAAATATTTTTTTAGCTGTATTCCCCTTTTAAATATTTTTATAGCCTTGTAGGTATGTTTTATACATAAAATTATTTTTCACGAATGGAGATACCACACTTACAAACTTTTACATTATAGAAGAGAATAGTTGATCAAAAATCACCCAAATGACAACGCTCAATTACTAACGTAAGTATTATTATCGATTTTCATTAAAATGTACTTGAGGTGAAATATTTCAGTGGGAATGACACCTGGTCACTCTAAAAAATACTTATTTAATGGACAAAATATAACTAACACTTTTTTTCTAGAAAATTTAATTTGATAATTGGTAGTAGGAAAAGTTCTTAAGGGACCGGTTTGTACATACGAATTTTCTGGTGGTGTCAACACTGATCAGTCACCTGTAGTAGGACTTGTAGCTACCATCGTTGCTCATGAAATGGGACACAATTTTGGTATGTATATTATTAACACATTTGGTTTTAGTTAATGTTATTAAAATTTTATATACAGGGTAGTTAGCTCTTAATAATTCTGAAACGATACAAAGCTGCCGAGGTCCAATTTTCAGATTAATTTTGATTGCTGTTTTATAGTATTTTCATTTTGTTGTGTCAACCACAAACCAATAATGTTATACTGATTATAAAATGTTAACATTAGCACCGAAATCGCAGCTCGAAACGTACACGTAAACAACGATTACACATAAAAGCCGAACATCAACAAATAGAATGACGTCACGGTAAGATTCGTCAGTCGTCGTTCGCGCTCGGTCAGTTTTATCGAAATTCACCTTCTTATAATAGCAATAACAACTACCCCTTATAATTAATTTTATTTAAGAATCTTTAACAAATGCGTATATCCTATTATTGTGCATATATTTACATTATCTCAGCATTCTTAGCCTACTAAAGATTTTTTTCATTTCTAGGTATGGAACATGATACAAACGAATGCAAGTGTCCTGAGGACCGTTGTATCATGGCTCCAAGCAGCTCAACTGTTGCTCCGACTCCATTGGTCTTCTTGTAGTCTGAATTATTTATTGTTAGCATTTTACACATGGTATGGATTATTGTTAAAAAAATAAACCAGAATCGTTATTTGACAGTCCAGTTTGTGGAAATGGTTTTGTGGAACCAGGGGAGCAGTGTAATTGTGGACTGCCAGAACACTCGTGATAATACTTGCTGTAATGCAACTACTTGTATGCTGCACAGTAATGCAAGTTGCAGCGACTGGAGAGTGCTGTGATTTAAATGTAAGTTGAATTTCACACAATATTACGTGTTATTTTTACTGAATATCTGCTAAGAGAATTTATCTCCTAGTTTAGTTTGTTTATGATAAAGGAGGTAAATGTATATTGTTTACGCTCTTATTAACTGTTAAAGTTAAATTAAACATAAACAGTATTACTTCTATTATCTAAAATGTACCCTTCTTTAGGACTTGCAGGCCTAAAAATGCTTTGGTACATTATGTAGGTCTGGTGGATCACAGAATGTGATTTACCAGAATATTGTACTGGTCAGTCAGAATACTGTCCAACAGACATATACAAATTAGACACTGAAGTCTGTGATGGAGGCAAGGCCTACTGTTACCACGGTTTCTGCAGGACGAGAACTGATCAGTGTAAATTATTATGGGGAGAAACTGGAAAATCCAGTGATGAGCAGTGCTACAAGATGAATACGAAAGGCACAAGGCATGGCAACTATAGCTATGATCAACTCACACAGTCGTACTTCAAATGTAACAATGGCAAGTAAAGCCAAAATCCATGCTCTGGTATAGAACATTAAATATTTACCACCATTATTACATGGTCATCCAGAAAGAACTGTTGAAAATCTTAAAAAACATTATTGAAAAAAAAAATTACTTAAATATAAAAGTTTTCGAGGGAACCACGACCTTGAATTGTGATATTAAAAGATACGTGGCTGTAAAGTTCTATTCTTTTTTGTAAATTATCTCCACAACTATCAATTCTAGACCACATGGGTCCTAGCGATTTTAACACTGTAGAATTCTGGAATAAATAATTCCCTTTTCCATAAAAAAAGAGTTGACTTTTGATGACTTTTAAAATTTTTACCACAAAAATTCATCAATTTTATCTTGTAACTTCCTCAAAACGCTAAATCTTCTGTACTGAACATTTCGAAAATGCTCGTTTCGAGATATACAACCATTACGGACTTGTGGAGGATCCTGTATAAAATAAAACTAGTTGCATTGTTTCCTCTCCAATAAAATATGCAGATCACTAGTACCCATAAATGGGTTTTAAACATTGAAAGATGGACAAGGAAGATAGTCATCATTATTTGATTTATTCATTTTTTATAGGAGTGTATTATGTGGGATGTTGTATTGCAAACACTTAAACGAGAGGTTAGAATTTGGTATGGAATCAGTAGCCATATTGTCGCATACATTTATCAACAAAAAAGGCTCGATAATTCCCTGCAGAACTGCTATAGTTGACTTGGGGATTAACCAGGTGGATTCAGGTCTCACTCCCGATGGGGGCACTTTGTGGTGAAGGAAAAGTAAGAAATTTTTATCCATAATCAACTGAGGTTATTTTGTAATATTTTTTGTAGATGTGTGTCAAACCAATAAAGGTTTTTCCAGGTGTCCAGTTTACTAAAAATGGGACTAGCTTTGCCCCTATGATTGCAATGGCAACGGGTTATGTAATAATAAAGGACACTGTCACTGTAAAGATGGTTTTGCTCCCCCTACTGTGATTATCCTAGTCCAGGAGGATCAATGGATAGTGGTCCAGCATCTGATCCTCACGGTAAGAAATTTCTATTGTAATGTTAAAAACGAAGAAAAAATAATTACATATCGTAAATTGAAAAAGGTATATACAAAGTGTATATCTGATAGTAGTAAACTCAAAAATTTTGTAAATAAATAAATGTATTAACTTATCATTGGCATTTTGCATATTCAAGGTCTTACAAAAGGACGTTACATTGTTGCCAAAACGAATAAGAAAGGGTAATAGTATTCATAGAAAAATCCGCTATATTCATTTTACTTTCAGGGGTTTGTTAGTAGATTCCATTTACCAACACATGCTTAATGCTTGGCTACACTTTTTTGAAATAGAATAGGGGTGGGTTGTGCTGTACAGATCATTTTAGAGAACAATTTTTTAGTCGTTGACAGTGTACTTATTACATGATAAATTCAGAGAGTTTACATTGTAAAAACATATAATTGGAGTACATTTGACATTACCCAATTAGGTTTTGTAACTTCTGTTTTCTTGAAGCCTCAAATGTCAGGAGTATATTATTGTATATTAAAGGTTAAGGAAAAAGAATTCCTGGCTCCATTAAAAACCGTTCAAAACATTAAGAATAATCTACGTAGGATATCTGACCTTTAAATTTGTTAACTGTTGAAATTTAAAAATTCCTCTATTCTGATTAATTTGTGGTTTTCACAACATTTTTAAGAATCAAAAATGAATTATATCAAACACAATTAATTAATTTACCTTTTTTTTTTTTTTCGCTCGTCAAGGATTGATTGCGGCCCTATTCATCATTTTCTTAGGCATAGTCACTCCTTAGCCAGCGTGTTCTCCTCTATTAATACGCCCGCATAACTTCAGATTCGCAGGATGAAAACTCCACCTACAACGTATGTAACTAACTGTTTCCAGCATGCTGTGTCTGCATGTAAAGGTGTTGGTTCCTCTTTAAACGTCCACCTATATCTACTATCTCTTCAAGTGTCGCACAAAGGTCCGAATGAAATCCCCTTCTGTAATAATATTGAGATTAAGCAAACAGGGTTAATATCTACTAACACTAATGCTGACTGTATTATTAGGAGTAATAATACATTACTAATGACTATAAACGAGATAAAAGTCAAACTAACAACACTGATGTTAATCCGAGTGTTAATGCTAATAAGCAACCCGCTTCTCTAAATCAGAGAGACGCATGTCTCTTAAAAACATAAAAATCCTAAGTTGAAGACCACTTACAAGTTACACACAAATAGGGATGAAGACATAAAAAGTCCCGATACTGTTGAGACCGTTTGCGAGGAAACCCTTCAGGTTTCTGTTAAAGAGATGCTGAAAAAGTTTTTAAATGGAGGCACAAGTAATTTCCTAATCCTCCAACTGTAAAAGATCCATAAAAAGTTGATTTCCAAAGTTTACGTGTATCACCTTATAAAATTTCCGAAGATATTAGTTGGAGTAAAATCTCTTGTTTTATAAACATTTACTTTGACACCAGTTCTTAAAGTTTACATTTTTATTCTAGCACTAGTGATGAAACTTTAAGACTCAAATTGACAATAGTTTTTACCTGTATGAAATTTTTAAGAAAAATATGTAAGAAATTAGAAATGATATTGATATAAAATATTAACTTTCATACATAAGAACTTTTATCTTTCCACATTTACATAACTCTTTTAAAATCACAGGGTTTTTATTACATTGTGATTATTTTCTGTTTTTCACGATATAGTGGAGTGGAATTAACTAATTTAAAGATATAACTATTTATTTAATTTTTTTAAATCTCATTTTTGAAAATCATTTTTTTTTTTAATATAACATTACAAATGCAACGTTGTAAAAAGTACAATTATTTTTGTAAACTCACATCTTCTAATCTTTTGTAATTTAATTTTAATTATCAGTAATGTTTAAAGTGTTAAGTTCCACATTATACTAAAAATAAAGACAGTAGCGTTTTGAGCAAATTTGATTATATTTAAGGTCATTCCAATTTTTTGTAGAAGCTCAATTTGAAATTTGTGAACGCTTTACAAAATAATGCATAGTGCCACCAACAAACGAATAAACTTCAAGACAGTACTTGATCCAAATAGAACAAATTATAAAATTAGTAATTAATACTAAGAACAAACTTACAAATTATTGTGTCTTTTAATTATGCCGAACACCATCTAATTAATTTAAAAACAAACCGCTTTGATGATAAAGACATAGTGTTTAAATAAGATTTTTACAGAAATAACTGTAGTAAACATAATATTATTTAAATAATAATCCTTAAAGATTTGTATAAAATGAGCTTGAAAAGCAAATTACAGATACTCAATATGATTATCTTTTACATCTGTCTTATTACTATTATTATTCTCCCAGAAGCCCATTACACACATGGTTATTAACTAGAAGGTTTTAATTTAGTCATGCTTTTTATTATTTTTTTTTTTTGTTTACAAAAAATATGATAAGAATTACTACCTGAATCAATTCAAACAGGCATTAAAGGAAAAAGCAAATGATGTACATGTAGAGTATTGTGACTAGTTTCACTACAGGTAGAAGGCATAAATAATTATTCAGTACTCGATAAAAATGCTTCAATTTTCCTAAAAATGAGGTACGATGAACACAAATATTTATATTTTTTATAATTTCACTTTCTGTTACTTCATTGATATCACCCGTCATGAAGAAACGATTAAAATATAGCAAGAAATTATTTTGAACGATCTTCTTTTAGATAAATCTTGAAATGTGATGCTAACTTTAAATTGAAATCAGCACCACGTTTTTTAGATTGTGTGGTTGAATTTTTATCATGTAATGGCACTGTCCCAAATTAAGTGCTGTTTTTCTAAGGATAAAATGGATATTTTTATAAAAAATGACTTCCTGATAGATAATCCTCCCAACCGTCCAGCAAGTATTATCGGGGGGAGGGGGAGTGCTACATGCCCAATGCCAAAAGTGACAGAAGTGTGTGAAATTACAAAAGACAATCATCAAGAAATCCCATAACCGCTTGTCTCTGGCAAAAAATCCACAATTTGTGTTCGGCATACCTCATTTTCAGGAAAATTGAAGCATCTTTTAAGTACCTACTGAATTATTATCAAAAAATTGATTTATTGTATTATTATTTTTATAACATACCTACTTATGTTGTTCTGAGGTTGAATTTTCCGCATGTTTATTGACTTCTTTACTAACTTACATGTTATTTAAGACAATTATAAATCCTTTGCACACATTCTTAAACTCTATATTCATTTCCCCAAATTTTCACATTATTTGAAATTGCATTGGAACTAGATCTATGCAGTCTTCTATTTTTATAATACAGTCTCATCCACAGGCACTCCTAATAATAGTTTCATATATTAATTAATTAAATGGATTAGCACTAAGACCAATTTTAACCAAACTCACTTTTCACTTTTCAAAATATTAAAAAAATAAACATAAACATCCTAAATTTTAGGTTATGACCCTCGGTAAGTTTGAAATTTGAAACAAAATGACAAGTGATTGATTCTCGCAGATTTTTAACAATATAAAACGAAAAGTACTAACAGTTACTGAAAACTTTATATTATAAACATGTAAAATGCCTTTTTGTATAAAAAAAGTATATTTATTATATAAGAGCAATGAAGATTTATTAAGTACGTATTAGTAATGGCTTATAACTAAATAACATTCAACAACCCTAAAACAGGAATCGAATCAACTTGTTTGTTTGGAAACTTTTCAGTGTTACCAAATAATGGTGCAACAGTGCCGTGCGTCACGTTACAGCTTTTAAGACTGGGAGCAAAACAACTAGTGGATCAACTGAACGTGTTGTTTTGAGTGTATTTTGCAGTTTTAAAACTACTAGTGGTTAGTTACCATCTAAAACAATTCTTATTGTTTTGTTTCTGCTAATTTCGTGTGCTCAAAATAAAAATGAATTGTATTTTAAAATATTGCACATGGAAATATTATCAATTATTTAGTTTTTGATTGTAGTGGTTTCAAGCACAGAGGAGGTACAATATTCAAAAGTCTTTGAAACACACAACTTGTTGTTGGTCTTTTTTAAGAAACTTCCTCAAGATAAGCTTGTTGCAAAGGTAAAAATGAGTTATAAATTATCAGAACAGTATCAGTATCAAAGAAGAGTTATTGTTACACTAATTTTTTATTAAGAATTATATTTCTGTTTCTCTATTTTTAACTGTAATAAAGGTCACAGGAGATGTAATATTTTGATTTTTGTATACTTAAGTTCACAATAAACACAGAAATGGAAAATAACAAAATTAATTATTTTTGTGAAAAAGTAAATTAATTTGTTACCATAAGAATGGAACTGGATATTGTTTTGTTTGTCAGTCTGAGAACAGTGAGTCGCGCGCACGCAATCTATTGACTGTCAATGACCCTGTAGTGGGTTGGAACCTTTGATGTGAAGATAACACTGACATAGTTTTCCACAAAACACCATATACTGCACTCGACACGCGTTTCGCTAACCAAGCAGACATCATCTGGAGATGATTAAAAACCCTCTTGACTGTTAATGATATGACACGTTTCATATCCATTCCAGATCCATCCTGGCTCCCACTGTGCTTTTGTATTTTTTGGGAACAGACTCCCAAATTCCTGCTCAGTCTCACGCACTCTGGCGCGGCCAGTTAACCACCGAAACAATAATTATAATAGTAATTATAAATTTTTTACCAATAACTTATGAATGAACAAAAACAAAAAATTCATTGCCACTAAGTCATTCTCAGGATTATGCAGTCGCAAATGTAGTGTGTAGTAGTAATCTGAATTTGCTTGAATACAAAGGTCCAGTATGGCAGTAGTAGTAGTAGCTACTTATTTTACTAGGCAAGTAGGCCACAATGGGCCCTTTTTACCTAGGGACCTACAGTTTAGCGTGGAGTCCGAACCACGGTCTAGTAACTATTTGTAAAGTGTACGTGTAATAGTACTAACACTGAAAAATATCCACCTTTTTCCATTATATCTTTTTGTTCTGCTATAATATTTAACTCTTGAAATATGTATTCAAAATAGATCCTATAAGTTTTCTTAAAAATTTCATAACTCAAATGCGGACCAAAACAGTTTGTGATATATTGGTGTTTCTAGAAAATCGTAGCAATTTTCAATAAATCTAGATGTTTTTTTTATAGCGGATAGTAATAATTAATTGTAATTCAAACTTTGATAATTTTAAAGATACAAAAGAAGGGAGTGCTATTACTGTGCATTGAAATGTGTATTTTGAAATATTCGTGTAAATTTTTATTTTTATCTGGGTTCTTAAAAATAAAAATTTTCTATTGCTTTAAATATTTGTGACATGTTTGCCTTTGTGTTATGTCTATTTGTTCGTGATTTGTTTTAGCTTAAAAAATAATAAAATAAATTTGTAGTTAAGAAAAATATCAAAATAAAAAATTAGCAACTGAAGAATATAAAAAGGTGGTAGCAAAAACTTTTAGAAAGAACGCATAATATGGTCTCATACAGTTACTAATTTCCTCTATGATCAAATTTTTATTTTCATTCAATCACAGTTTCCATGCCAACTACCTAGCAGTCACCAGAGGTTTAAATTATATATCCCGTGTCAAGGTATATTCAATAAATCGAATAATTGTGATTGTATCTATAATCCTTAACAAGTAACAGACATGATTTTCTACCACCCTATATATAACGGACATAGATGGACAAAGACCACAATTGCAGATCCGTTTTTTCTTATGTGTGTAAAAAATCACTGCATGGTCATCAACTAATCCAAAAATGTGATGCAGTTTTTAATAGTTATCCTGACATTTTTAAAATTTAATAATTTGAGATGGTTTATCTATAATCATCTCAAACTAGTCGTTATTTTTTTTTTTTTTTGAAGAAATAATTTTTTTCCTTTTTTATGAAAAAAAAATTTAATTTAGTTACAGTTACAACTACTGTATTGATTTCTTTAAAAAAAATTGTAGTGCCATAAAAATTGATCCATAAATCAACTTATGGGTGTGTCAGGGGTCTGCATTAGTTTTAGTACTAAATCAGCTTAGAAGTATTGGACCCATTTTATTTAATGCTATGGGTTATTGTATTTAAACAATTTGGACGTACAGCATAATAAGATATTGACAAAGTGCATAGAGCCAAAAGGAAATTCTAATTAAAAAATTTTGGTATAGGAACTTATTTATAAAACACTCTCAAAAAAAATGTAAATGCCATTTCAGTTTATCAGTTATTATAAAATTTTGCATGTTACATTAAACAGTACAGAGATCAGATTTTTATTAACAGTTTATGTTTATATTTACAAAATAAATAATAGGACAGGCATCATGAGTTCACGATGTAGGGTAATTGTAAGTAATTACTCTAGCTTGATCAGAATAATTTGAGGTAAAAAAATTATTTTAAAATTAAAATAATTAAAATTTTTTAAACTTGATAATAAAATATATAAAATTATTTCAAGACTTTTAATAGTTTTAGTCCAGTCTAGTCTATTTGTACTTGTGAGTTGTGCAATAATTAAATTAGTGTATGTTTTTTATATTGTGTAGAAGTATTTCCTCTTAAATGTGTTTTAGATATCTTTTTTATGTCTTATAGTTTGTTATCTACAGCCAGATTGTAGCCATTTTATTATTAGGTGCAATTTTTAAAAGTAATTAGCAAGTATTATTTTTGTTACCAACATGTTCAAACTCTGAAATCCCAATGGACTAATTGGGGTTGAAATAATAGTTTTTCATTTAGTTTATTGCCTTTACTAATTGACTAATTGATTAATTTCTAACATGCATTAATTATTTAGTACAAATTTATTGATCTGAAGTAACTATTTAATAACGTTTCAAAAATGCGACAATCATTCCAGAGCTCCGGTCTGTTAATTTATATTTTTTTTATTAACAAAATAATACCCACACTATTTTATTAACCGTAATCCCTGTATCTTTTTATTTAAATATATTATTCTTCCTAACTTGTTGTTTTTATTGTTTCTGCATGTTACGTTGCTTTGTATGTTGATTTACTGTTATATGACATTGTCTAACCGATAATTAAAAAAAAATACACAGCTAGTATTATTTTCAAGTAATAAATGTGCTGACCCTACTTTGATTAAAAAATATTAAATTTCTTCAATAATCACTCATGTCTTTGCACATGCTCCACATCACATTATTGATTTTCCTTTGTTAGTTTTATTTTTAAGTAAGTAAGGTTAAGAAACAATGAGCAGCACAAAATCAAATAAAAGTCAAGTTTTTCCAATAATGTATTATATTTGTTGGTTTAACAGGTCAAAATCTCCCAGTAAATCAAGGGGACCATCATTTCCATCCGAGACTACGAAACGAACTGAGGACAATCACTCTCTCCTCCATGAAGACTCCCCGCCACCTGCTGGCCTACACAATGAATTTTTTTGGTAATTTCAAAGGCTTCAGTATAAGTCCAGCTAAGAAAGTAGATCCAGAACCTATTAGAGTAGCTCCACCACCACCTGTCATTCCACCATCTGCTCCCCCAGTTAGAAGCACTCCATCTTTTAACAAAGCAGCACCAAATATGACAGTTGCTACTGTAAAAGCCTCAAATGTAAATCGTTCTAATACCCTGGCAGCCAAAACGAATTTCTTTAATAAGCCAATACAAAAACACAACTCCTTTAAAGGTAATACATTATCTAATGGAATTTCTACAGCACATGGGACATCAGTAGCACCCGCATTACCTCCACCCAACCCAGGCAGTAATGCTAGACCAATAATATCTTCACCAGTGCTGGAGAATTCTACATGTACTGCAAAAGAATTGATTTCCCCTTTGCGAAATGCTCCAAAAATTCCATTTAGGGCAGCTCCAGAAGCTCCAAATATTATTATCAATAATGAAAATAAAAGACCATTATCTACACCTGAGGTGTCAAATACAATTTTTAATATTAAAGTCAATGAGGAGATTAAGAAACTACCGAAAGAGAAAGAAAGTGTCGGTGCTAGCGCTTTAAATAGAATCACTTCGTTCCTAAAAACTGCCGATAAGAAACCAGTAGTGCAGTCTAATTCTCTGCCGAAGACAAACCAAGTCAAAGCAAATAAGGTCTTGGATAAAGACACTTTACGTTCAATGGAAATATCGAATCCTATCCCACAAACTAAAATCGACATAGCAATTACGGCCGTACCAGTTAATACTGAGGCTAGCAAGGCTGTGGTAATGAGGGCACAAAGTATGCGAGTCGCAAAAGACACTCCTCGGCCTAATATCACACACATTTGGCTCAATGCGTGAACCAAGTGGTTTTAAACGGCCGTTAAGCATACCATCTGGTAATAGACCTAAAAGCCCTCCCCCACCAAGGCCTCCAGCGGAAAACGTAAAGGTAAAAACTAAAACAACTAGTGTCAAAGCCTTAGGGAAAGCTGACCAAAATCAGTATGATGATTGTTTGAACGAGGCTGCTCCACTTCCAAGGATAAGTGAAGCTACCAGTCCCACTAGCGGGGATAATATTTATGCAGTAATTGAAGAATCTCCAATTTCTCCAGTTTGTTCTTTATCGCCAGAAAAAGTCACCAGTAATTCTGGATCTAGTGATAGTATGGGTTTATTAGGGGAAATAGTATCCGAGATACAAAATCGCAATTTTGACTCAATTTATTCAACCTCAACTTTAGCCCGTAAAAAGAAAGAAGCCGAAGAGAAATTAAAGAGAGAGAAAAGTTTAACATCACCTGATTCCTCGGAGACATATGTTAATACTGCATCATTATTTTATCCCGACAGTGAATATAGTAACATGAGTGGTCATTTAAAATCAAGTGCGAGTTCTACTTCGAGTGGTTACATACACCCATCTGCCGTAAATGTGCCTGTGAAATCACTAGGTGATAAAAAAGCTGTAACTAAAACTGACGAAATATCTGCAGAAAAACCTGGTTTGAGTACGTTTAAATCTGAAAGCACAAAACCTTTTTCTTCTACTTTTAACAGATCTCAAGGTCCAGTTGCTTCTAGTTTTAAATCAAATGCATCAGGTATTAAAAAAGTAGAAACTTCACCTGATCGAACCACGAACAAATCAAAAACATCATCGTCACCCACTAGCAAAACTCCCCCTCGCCAACTAGTAAAACACCACCCTCACCTACAACTAAAACTGTGCCTAAAGCAACAGTAAACAGACAAATAACACCACCTAATTTACGTACAAGAAAGCCATCACCGACAAGAGCAGCACCTCAAGGTCCAAAATCTAATAGATCTATCACAAACAGTCCTGATCTAGTAACTAGTTGTAATGCCAATGCTGCTGCAAAGCCTCCTGACGTACTTAATGGGGGCACAACCCCCAAGAAGCCTTCAATATCTAATGCTAAGCCTACAATAAATAACCTGCCAAAAGCGCAGACTAAAAAATAATTTGAAATCGGTTAGTTTCAAATCGCCCCAAAAAAAAAAGTGATATTAAACCACCGGTAGCTAGTAAAATAAGTAAAGCCAGCTCTGATGTTGGCGTGAATTCAAAACCCCAGTTGGCCTTAGAAATGCAGCTAAACAATCTTCGAATGTTGCTTCACTACAACAAAAATTTGAAAACAAAAATAACATAACCAATTTGAAAACACCAAAAGTGAAAGCATAAAATCAAAAATTTAGTGTAAATATTAAAAACGATTACTAGAGATTATTATTTATAAATTTGAACTCTCGCTAGTCTGTGTTCTATATTAAATTATTTCGGACTTTTTTTTTATTTAAGACAATCAGTGACATTTAAATTTAGACTAAGATTTAGTTATATTTTTTGTACATATACCAAAGATTATTATTATCTATTAATAATTGTAATATAATAATTCTTATATCAGTTGTTTTATTTAATACCTTAGTTGAAACAGTTCTTTATTCAGAGAATATCATTCAGGCTACTGCAAAGTGCAATCTTATGGGTTCAGCTAATTTGGAAAGTTCAATTCAAACTTATTTGCAACATAAAATCGACGGCTTTGATCCCTTTACTTTTACCGTCGGCCTTTTTTATGTTGCAAATAAGTTTCAAATAAATTTCATAGTAAATTGTATTTTTGCTTTTAAAATTATACTTTTTTAACAAAATGAAACATGAAAACCCATTTTCAACCATACTTCAAAAATATGTATAGTTTATTTCAAATTTATTTGCAACAAAAAAACGTCGGCTTCTTTCACGGCGGTAAAGAGATCAAAGAAGCCGACGCTTTTTATGTTGCAAATAAGTTTGAAATAAGCTGTACATGTATGACGGGAAAATCCAGGTCCAGACTCCATACAATTTTGGGTTTTTTTTATCTAGAAACTTCACCGTATTTTTTTTTTTTTTTGAAATTTTGTTAAGGTCCAATAAGAACACACAAAACAAGCAAAACGACCTATTTTACTTTTTTATAACACTTTTATGATTATTTAAATATGGTGTTAAATGTACAAGAACATGGTTTCCAAAATAATATTAAGTGAAAGGCATTGTCGCCATTAAATCAAAAAGCACCATGTGGACCGATTAAGAATGATTTCACACAGCTGGTTTTTGCTATGCAGAAAGGCTAGAGCTATTAGATGGCACCCATGTCACAAAAATAGCAAAATATCCACACAGCAGATTTTTTTACAGCGACGGTATGATAATTTTGTAACTAAAATAAGCGAAGGTTCGATAAAGGCTGGGTGTTCTAAAAAAGAAAAATTGACAACAGAGCAACTTTTTTTTTCTTATAATAGGAAGAAGGATTATTTATTTTTATTTAGCCCCAAAAACAAAATGGCATATATTGATATAAACATTTTTACAAAAATCAATAATTGTAACTATAAAGTTTATTATTGGAAGTAAAGTAATGATCCATTAAAAAAATGTGGTTTTAATAAATGATTGTGGTTTTGGAAGCCATATTCTTGTACATTTACATAAATAATTTCGTTAAAATTACTATACTGGGTGTTATTTTTTTTTAATGCTTTATTAATTTTAACCCACTGAAACTTTTGTATTCTACAACACTGGTTCATTTCGGATTATAAACTTAATTTATTGGATTGCTTTTTAACTTTTTTGTCACCAGTGAGTTAGTTTTTAGATTCAAAATGTGTTATGCACGATACTAAATGGGAAATCGGCAGGTACATAACCCAAGGCATTTTGTTTACTGTGCTTAATAAATTAGGTATCAGTCACATATAGTACATATACGCTCTACCTATATTTTCAGTTTGTACCTTTAAAATGACTCGCCCTGTATAGAGGAAGCAGCATTCAAATCAAATAGCATAGTCAGAAACTTGACAAATTGTCTTCTTGAAAATCTGTTTCATTATATTTCCGAATTGTGGAAACAGGAAACAAGTACATCCTCAACCAACTTGTTCCAAACAATTCACTGATATTCGCCATGTATGGAATGGTAAAAATAATTAATTTATTACAATTTAGGCATTCTGAATTCCAATTCTGCTAAAACAGAGGCACCATCTTTTTACCAAATGTGGAACTACAAGCATATATCTTTAAAGTCTTCAGTTCACATGTCAGCTTTTAACACTCGCTGTTTCTGATTGGTCCAAATGGTGATCACAAAGCAATATGCTAAAAGCGAAGGCTTGCCACTAGTTGCATGTGACATTAATTAAAGAAATCATAAGGCTGTGGTTTTTAAAAAAGGAAACTTTATTTTTATACAAAATACTGACATATTACAACATTTATAACAGAACAGAACTCCAAAATATATCTTTAAACAAATCTAGTTTTATATTTACAACCTTATCAAAGACAATAAATTAGAAACTTGGTCCAACTAAATAAATTAAATTTAGTTTTCCAAAATATACCGTTTCGATATATAAAAATACAATTAGATATGTTTTAAAGTTCCATCAACAAAAATTATTAATTAAATTAATACTGGGAAATATTGTTCACTTCAAATTAAAAATAATCAGTACTACAGTTTAACAAAGAAGTATGTACAAATGACTAATGGTAACATATAACATAAATAAGGAACTAACACTACATTTACAATATACAAATAACATAAAGTTGACAGATGAAAAGACATCAGTCTTAATTCACATTTTGCCTCTCTAGAAACCAGAAATAATTAACATCAGACTGATCGAGGACAAAAATAAAAAAAATTTTGAAGTACAAATGATGTCATTTATAAAATAGTAGCTGGATGTAATTTTTATGTCATCACATCACAGTGACGTCCTGAAGCTGTGATGTTTTGACGTCATATTAGAGTACATTAGATGTGTTTTATGTCATCGTTTTGGTCACTTACATCTAAACCATTACCAAAACAATTGTGTGTCAATATGAGGTGATCTTGTTACCTGAGTTATGAATAATACATTCCATTAATTGACCAATGGGGCAACCAGAACTGTTTGTTGCCAAAAACTGTATTAAATGGAAACAACAAATTTGAAACATTTCAAATCACTGGATTCTTAATTACTGATTTTAGTGATTTTGTTCTAGAATTTGAAATTCCTGGTGAGAAAATTGTCAATGCAGAACAAAGATAGTGACAAAAATATTCAGGCCCACAGATTTCTATTATTTGGAACTTCATCCTATCTAAATGTGATGATATTTTTTCCCATCATTTAGGCTTAACATAATTAAATATTAAATACTTATCAGTCTTTTGTTAATTACTCTTGAGATTTTATTAAATCATTAACCATCATTCACATTGGTTATCACACTATAATAATTATTTTAGTCAGCAGAGATACCTGATTGTTTAAAAAAAATAAAAAATAAAAAAAATTACATAATCAATTCTTAATTAAAATATTTGGGAAAGCTTTGTCTAAACTACAGTGAAATATCATTTAAACAAGGAAATGTCAAATCAATTTTAAAGAGTAATTCATGTGGCTAATAGCTATTACTAAGCATTGGATTACAAAGACATATCTTTAGTGGTAACAAATAGTTACTACTCATATACTTAGCGATGTTGTTAGCATGTGCTGATTTCATCGCTAAGGTCATATTAATAAAAAAAAATTGAGAAAACATGAAATTAAAATACTTAGAATATAAATTAAAAGCAAAAAGAGGCCCAAAAACAGCACCCTGTGGTATGTCAAGTTTAATGTGATCACTTGTGTTAAGTATAAACTTAACACAAGTGAATGATAACATTCCGAGTCTGTCTGATAAGTATGACAATTTTAGGTCAAAATATAACCTCTGATAAATAGTAAAATTGCCTCTGAAGTGGGTTTTAACCTTTGATGTGACAGGTGGCAGTTGTTTATGCCATACACCATATGAAAAAGTTATTGTTTTGATAGTTTCATTTTTTCGTCATTAATCATTACTAAATAGATAATGTTCTCATAATTTTGCCTTTTAATGCAAAATGGGAAAATGCACTACAGATGTTTACTACAGTTCTTTTATTTTATGAAATATCCAAAATCGTTTTTAATATGGCCAATACTCATTGCATTGAGATACACCCTTATTGACACATAAAATGAACCTAATTTCCTCTTTGTAATCCTATACCGCATGACAATTTGAATTAGACAAAGTTTTCATATATATTTTCCATTTTATATACAAGTTTTGAAAATAAAGAATTTTCTTTTATATTTTAAGAATTTTTTTCCATTTCAAATTTTTAAAATGTTAAGCATTATAAATTAGACGCACTATAAGTTAGTACATATTTGTAAAGCTCAAATAAAGATATTTAAAGCTTTATAAAATAAATATTTCATATATTACATGAATTTTTTTGTATTGAGCATAAGAGTTTGTCAATTTTATTGGTCTATGATAATATAAATTACTTACATCCTATTGGCATCATCTTTCTCCAGTTCAGTAAAAAAAATATATAAAACTAAATTTTAAGCGCTTTATTTTCCTAAATCACTGATTTGTGATTTTTGTCACATTTTCCGTTCACCTCTTCATGTGCAGGAAAAAATATTGAATAAGTTAATTACTTACATATAGTATAGGTAATCTAAAATAATATTCCTTCAGCTGTATTTCCCTAGATGGTGTTAAATATTCAGACATTAAATTTTCATTACTGACTACAATAATCCAACAAAGAACCGAATTTCTTTAGAAAAGTGACAATTTCAATCAGATGCTGACTAGTTCTAAAATTATTACAAAAATATTTTTGTCTATTACTAATCTGTCATCAACAAGAATATTAAATATTGCTAAGATATACTCAGTAAATGCAATTATCAAAATATATTTACTCGTCATCAGTTCTTGCTTAAGATATTTAGTATTATCTTAATTAATCATAATTTGTCAAATATTAAAATAGTTCTGACCAACTTTATGCAAGTGTCAATTAATTACCATTCACAAATATTTTCAAAATTGGTATTTAATTATTTGCAGCTACTTGCTTTTTTAACTTGTTCATTCGGGTTACTAAGCATAATAACAGAAAGCAAAACCATTTTTTTCCAAATTTAGCAACTTGTTTCTAGAGGTACACATTTTGTTGTTCCATTGGTGACACTGTTAGTGTTTGTTAGAGTGTCGCCCATAGACGGAGGCCCTTGGGAGCTAGAGGAATGGTGATTTGTTGTGCCAGCAGTGCCATTTTGCCTATGCTTTCTCAAACACCAAATTCTTTTCACAGCAGATAAAACCTGCAAAGTTAAAATTCAGAGCATTAGGAAGACTGGTGTTTCTAAAAAATCTGCGATCGGACGCCTTTGAATTTTCATTATAGGCGTCCGTCGGGGTAGTCGAGAGGAACGAAAACCCCTAATGCAGGAGCACTGCTTCCCATTGAGTTTAAATATTGCAGTGTGGATATGACATGTTAATCTAGGTATAGTCCAACACATATATATACCACAGCCATCTTTGCTACTAAAAAACACAAAGAGATACTGCACAGAATACTTGTGCTTTCGGCGTTGTTTTGTGTCGCCAGGATGCTTTTTACACTTTTTTGATTCGCCATAGGAGCTTTCATGTGCGGCGATCGTTTTGAGAAAAATATTTACAAGTTTTTAAATTCAAGATGGCTATGTTATATCAGTGTATTCAACTATACTTCAAACTTTTGCAAAAGTCGGTACATGGCTATGTTACTTTCAATAACAATCTAGTAACTTCCAAATACAAGCTCTTTAATTTATATTTTTTATACAATTTATATTAAGTGGGCGACTTGAAATAGCTCGCTAATTTTTGAGGATAGGACAAAACTACGTTAATAATAGTAAATAGTAGTAAATGGTAAAATAACGTTTTTCGTAAACGCTAATTATTTTTTGAATTGACGAGATGCAACAAAAATTTCTTAACCAAAGTTGATTGTAAAAATATAGAAAATAAATCTACACAGTTTAAATGGTGCATGATATGGATGTACATTTATGGACACAAAAAAATTTAAATCTAACCTATCTTTTAAAATATTTATAAAAATTTGCAAATATATATTTTTCCCATAAAATTATATATAATCCTATAAAAAATATATATTTTATTTACAAAACAATATAAATATATATTTCACCTTTTGCCATCATCTACTAGATGGTGCACTCAGTTCTAATATCGTGCATGAATGAGGGCTACTGTTTTTAGGGTCACCAGTTGGCGCCACTGGCGAGTAAGGTAGCTGTCAAAAGTTGTTGTTAAGCACGGAACAGGTTTATAAGATTTTATTATAATTATTTCGTACACCAGTAAATAAAAAACTTGTTAATTATGCCTCAGTGTTGTGCAGTTCCATTTTGTTCTGAAACAAAAGGCAGATATATTTTTTCCGAGATACAAAACTCGCCTTAAACAGTGGTTGGTAGAGTTTTGCAAGGATAACTTTACTCCCTCGAAACATTCGTGTGTTTGTAAGAACCATTTTAATCCTGACGATTATGCATTACCATACCATTACTACAGAAAATCGTAAGTAATAATTATGCCCATTCGTTATTTTCAACATGCTCATGCTTGATATAACGTAACTTTAATAAGGCACCTCTGATAGGTACAATAATTTCCCTACTGAGCTAGTAAATTACTACTTTCCCTTTCTGTCATCAATGTGTTAAAAGTTTTTCAGCTAATTTTTATAAAAATTACTAAAAATCCGCATTAAAAAGCCATAATAAGCATTAACGTTCAATGGCATTTACCTTACCTTACACTTGCGCCTCTCGTGGTGAATTCAAGCGCGGCAGCCCTCATTGTAAAGTGGGGGCTGAAAAGTGTCTATAATACAAAATGCGTACCTTTAAGAGGAGCATGAAGAAAAATCCCAGGAACAGACTTTAATACAATTTTGTTCTTATCAAAAATTATAATTTTTTTCAAGAAACTAGAGTGTGATACACATGTAGATAAGATATTAAACTAGGAGTTAATAATTTTTTATTACTAAATACGGTGTATTAATGAAGTTATAACGAGTCAAAAAACAATAACAAATAAAAATTGGGTGTCACTGATCATTAATAAAAATGTATCATCTCCCTCAGATGAAATTCAATTAACGATTTCCCGAAAATTAAACCGAAATACGCAGAATTAAAGGCAAAGAAAGAATTTTCTAAAAATTATTTGTCGGCCATTTTTGCCTCAATATGTCGCCGTTATTAGCGAAGATATGTACCAAATGGAAGAATTTGAAATTTGGGTATTATGAAGTAGATGGCGCCAGTGACAGTTTTCAAACTTTGAAATTATATGTTTTATAGAAATCTGCATCACTTGATATGCTGGATTTTATACGGTGAGTCAAAAACAAAACTGGTCTAATGAGAATTGAAAATAACTGCTAGCGTACTTCAATTCATTTCATAGTATGTGATATCATATGATATACAATAACCCTAATAATTATTCTATATAAGAATTTTAGATTGTGACAGCTATGATGAAATAAAATCTCATGGATATTTACCATTTAAATGTGGGAAGTCGTCATATTTTGATATTTTGCAAAAAAATCGTTTGTTAATAATGACAACAAAAACTGAATATGCGATAAATCACATTTTTTAAATATTTTGATAAATTCTGGGGCCTGATCGCTGCCACTTTATCCAACTTTTGAACATTATTTCGTATAACATGGGGACGAGGACAAGGAGCATATTCTTTCCTTTCCCATTCAAACAATTCATTTATTTCGCATAAATTGTGGGGATGACTCTCCAGGGTGTAGACACTTGTACTGTTTAACAAAATAACATAGAATTATGAATGTTTACAGCTCGTTTAGAGACGTGTTAAATGTCAAAGTTGCAGTTTAATACGGGCATTTTACATAAATGTAGAACTGAGTGCGCCATCTAGTAGATGATGGCAAAAAGTGAAATTTATATTTATATTGTTTTGTGCATAAAATATATCTTTTTTCTTAAGATTATATATATTTTGATAGGAACATGTATATTTATTTGCAAATCTTTATAAATAGTTTAAAAGAATACATATATTTAATGATGAAAAATATATATTTCAGTAAATATTCTATATATTTCTAGCACTAATTATGTCTTAAACAGTGCTTTATAATCTAATGTGGTATTTTTTTTCTTTTCGACATACTATACCGTGCTTTCATCTCAAAACACTACACAGGGAAGCGTTCGGTCAAGCTTGTGCAGTCCCTAGATACAAAATGTGAATGGAATTTGCCACAGCACCAGAGTCAGCGTATGCTGTCCATGCCGTCTCCTATACTCCGAATGTACGAGTTCGAACGACGCTTTCCTTATGGTAGTGTGGAAACATGAAAACACGGTAAACTTTATTTTCAGTCGTATCAATTACAAATCATAAACAGTATAAGCTTTTTTTGTCCACAAGAATTTCAATTTCTATTATATTTCTATGATAAAACAACTGTTTAATAGAGAATATGAAATTAATGGATGTGATTTAATTATGTTAAAAAATTATTTGAAATATCATTATATTTATATATTTTTGTTTGTAAAAAATTATATTCAAAATGAAAAATTATCCTACGACTTACCTGTGGTTGACACCCCACAACAATAAATATGAAGACGCCATGAAAGCAGTTGATTAAGTCCGTTACATACCATAGTTCATGGGGTCCACCAACAGCCCATGATATTATATCAGCTATCCATGTTACGCCCATGACGACTACAAGTTTCATGCATACTCTTCCCAATGCAGCCCTAAAAAATATATTCTTTAGGCCAAAATAAATACCAAAATAAGTATACTATACACTACATATATTCTATATACACATTTTGTTAAAAAAAATGGCATTCAGGACAGGAACTTCTAATAAATCTTTTAAAAAAATCTGAGCATAGAATTAACTTCTCGCAACTTCAAAACTGCTTAACAGATTTTTAAAACAGAGAAAGATTTGGAAAGGGTAATTTATGGACTATTGTAAGGAAATGTTCGTAGTACCTTCCCATGCATAAGAGCAATAATACAGGATGAAAAAGGGATACGTGCATTTTTGCCAAATTCCATTCTAGTGCAATTCCGGGAAAGCAACTTTTTACATTTTTGGTGACAGGACCAATACTTTATTCAGGTAATTTAACAGGCGCACTATGTCATGGGTTTCTTGAAAATACCGACCGCAAAATACGGCCCAATTATTTGGACTCCTTACAGCCCCGATTTGGTACCTTTGGATACATTTCTTTGCGATTATCTTAAAACACAGTTTACTTCAGCAGAGCCGATAACATTCAATAGAGAAAGATTCATTGTAGGTGCCATTTAAAACAATAAAAAAAAGAAACAGATTATGTATGGAACATAATGGTGGCCATTTCGAACAATTCCTGTAATATATCATTTTTTTAAATGTTTGTTGACTGCTTTCTTGAACTGTTTCATTATATTAAAAATGTTTTATTTTAATAAAATATTTAATAAAAATAATGATACTGACACACTCATTTTTATTTTAAACTGTAATAACATATAGTTGATATCAGAAAAATCTCTACCTATGATGTAATAATATATAGGGTGTTTTATTAAAAAAACACATGTTTACTCCATAACTGTATACGACATGCAATCGTTTTAACAAATCCAAATTCTGACGGCGGATCCAAAATACTACAACTTTCGTAACTGTGAACACGTCATTTTTAATCCCTCTGTACCAAAAGATGCGCAATTGAAATTAAAAATCGACGTATTCGAAGTTTTTTCGATAACCTTGTATTTAATGTTGGAATATTGTGGACTGTGTATCGTTCTTTCCTTATGCTCCTCATAATAGGGTGGGGCAATAGTGCGTCCAACTTCGATATCTCGAGTTCTGTGATAGTTAGAAACTTAATTTCAAAACATAAGTAAACTAGACAAAAAAAGTCTATAACCGGACATTGTTCTCGAATATACAGGGTGAGCCAAGATGATTCTACAGGGTCAAGTAACATTTTTTTAAAATGAAATACCATGTATATCAGAACATGTTTTGAAACCTTTTTGTGACCTCCTTTCACTTCTGTATTATTATTGACTTTCTCCCGACCACTTGGATGTAACGATTTTTTTTTTTGAAATTATACCACTTACACGTGTAATTAAAAATATCATTACAATCACAACTATCGATTTTACGAGACATCTGTATGATGACTAGAGTGGGCAAATCGGTCCGCTAGTCATGGGCGGTGCCAGATAGAGAAATACCCATCAAATACGTAAGCCAGACTTGTTTACTATTGTTACGTGTTTGCTATCCACACAAACACCTCTACTCGTAGATTCGTTGATTGAAAGTCCAGGTAACACTTATTCACTACTTTATTTACTAATTAACAATTAATAACAATAGCTTAATTAATGTCTTAACTATGATCACAACTGAACACTTATAAGTCTCTTTCTTATTGCTTCTTCACTCGTTCACGTTCAACTTAAGATTAAGACTCGGCCCACCGTGCGTCTTATTTATACATCCATTCTCCCCGGTCTAGAGCACTCCAGAATATTCCCGGCCGTTCGTGTACAATTCCAGCCTAATCTAACCAGTCTGCACAGTCCAGTGGCGTAACACTATGTTAGCCAAGAGTGGTGAGTGCAACGTAATTTATTCCTCTCCGTTGTATTATTAATAATTTTATTTGTTGTATTTTATTCTTGATATTAATTTAATAATTAAGTATGTCAGACTTGCCCAAGGGTAAAAAACGGCCATACGCTGACAAAGTGAATAAATTTATCAGTGAATTCCCATTTTCAATTCCAATTTAATCTGCTTTATTTTCTATTTTATATATATTTCTAATTAAGGCTTCTTTTTTATTTTATTTAATTCATATATGTAAATATATTAAAACAAACAAACAAACAAACAATGTAACACGAGGGACAAAGTTGACAAAAAATGGTATCCAGCCAGGACGACAATACCGTCGAGGTACAGCTGGGCCCTCGTGGATGCCGGTGTTGTGGCAGCTCATAACATTTTTCACCTTTTATCATTCTATATGGGGGCATCTTCTTGCACAGAAACAAACAATGCATTATAATTCATAAAACATAAAACATTTTTATTAATTAAAAAAGTCAGTTTACAGAGAACATATGGGTGACTGTATGTACACAGGAAAAATTCAAAAAAACCTGCTCAAAATAATGATTTTTTTTATTTTGAAAATAAAAATTGACTTTACGTCCGTGGTGGGGTTTGGAATAGAAAGGTGTGCCTACGCATGGTAAGACGTGAATTCTCGGATTTATTCTACAATGGTGCTATAATAATTTGTAAGGTATGCGAGACAGACCTGATGTGCTGGGACAAATGTGATTGTAAACATCACGTCAAGTCTGTGCAACATAAAACTAAAAAAATGGCGTGCCATCGACAACACAGTTTATGTTCGATTTACTCTGAATGCTGATTGCCTGTGAAGTTCCGCTGCATATACTCGATAAAGAACCATTTCAGGAATTCTGGAATAAATACAATCCCAAGGTGACGTTACCAAGTCGCACAACGTTGCGCAACTATGTACTAACTGTAAGCGAAGACATTGTAAATAAGATCAAATGTATACTAAAAAATACACGGCTGTGGTTATGTGTTGATACGACAAATTGTAAAAAAAATATATAGTTTAAATGTTATAGTACGTGTACTGGACCCTCTTAAACCGACATTTCCACTGTTACTAGCTAGCAAAAGACTAAATGAGTGTACTGGCCAAACAATTACGCAGGTGGTGCTGGAGACGTTAGAAAAATTTGACCTGTCAAAAAGTCGTGTTGATGTTTGTGACTGATGGTGCCGCAACAATGCATTTAGTAGGCCGTTCTCTTCAAAAACACGGTTGTATGTTAGTACATGTTACGTGTAAAGTGCATGCTTTACACCTTGTGGCAGAAACTATTCGACAAGGTTTTCCAGAGGTAGATACATTAATAGCAAGTATCAAAAAAGTGTTTCTTAAATCTCCTAACCGTTTTCGCGCATTTTATAGCAAGTGTCCCGGTATTCTCGAACCATCACAGATGATTCTTACATGTTGGGCAACATGGTTGGAGGCAGCATTTTATTATGTTGGATATTTACAACAAATAAAAGCTGTGATACTACAATTCAATCCAGACAAGCAGCTATTAAGGAAAGCCAGACAAAATTCGAAAATGTTTCTGTTGAAATAGCTTTAACAACTATTCACAAGAACTATAAAGGATTACATGACGCCATACAAAACTTACAATACAGTGCGTTGTCGTTAGCGGAGTCACTGCAAATAGTGGATGAAGTAAATCGACTGCTACACTCTATAGGTGACGCAAAAAATGAGCCCGTTGGAGAAAAGTTCGCACGTGTGTTAAAGCAAGTCACCGGTTTTACCAGATTAAGACAAAGGGTCTAGCCGGATAAGCATGTTAATTTACCTTTATTGTTGTTATCATGTTATCATTTTAATCAATCATTTTGTTTAATATTTTTGGGAAAAATTGAATGTATTACGATCAAAATAAAGGTACATTACAGCGTTCATCCTATCGGTATGAAACGCTATAGCGGTAGTTTTGAGGTATTACGTGAATTCTACGTTAGTTTATTGCAAATCTAACGAAACTTAAACATTTTTAAATGTTTTTCAGTCATTGTCGTTATCAATTGGTTTGGTGGCAGATGAGGGTGGTTCTCACCCTCTATGGGGGTGCGTTTCATACCGATAGGGTGAACGCTGTAATTTACCTTTATTTTTATCGTAATATATTCAATTTTTTTCGAAAATATTAAACAAAACGATTGATTAAAATGATAACATCATTTTCAGAGCGTTATCTCATATTCAGGGTGTTTTTTGGCTCTAAAATTTTTTTTGGGGGGTGTACGACTTTTTTGATCCCGGATTCGGAATCAGCGATCAAAAATACATAAGGATATAGTCTCGTTGCTAGGGTCAGAATTTTTTTTGTGGGGCTGTGAGGTGTAGTTTTTTTTATTTTTTTCAGCATGTGCCACCAAATCAAAAATTCTGAAAAAAAAATTAGGGGTATTAGTAATGCAAAGGCACATCTGTTAGAAAAAAATCATGGTAGCACCTTTTCAAAAAAAAAGGTGAAAAGGGCGTTTTTAATTTTTGTTAATTTTTTAAAATTTGAATTTCGCGCCAAATACGACATAATAATTTTTACTGAGTTCGTTTGGTAGATCTCTATGTTCGAGAATTTTTTCAAGATTTTTCACCCATTATGTAAGTTGCAACATATTTTTAATAAATAATTACCTTTTTTGCAAAAGTTCAGCCCCTCCTTGGATTTTTGGAATAATACTCTAGCAAATATTTTTTTTATAACTAATAAAATACTTTAACGCTCGTTTCGTGTAATTTCCTTTAAGGGCATTTTTAACATGCTTATCCGGCTAGACCCTTTGTGATGGTACTGATGGTGCATCTGCAGATCCGTTAAGTGAGTTCAAAGACTATTTTAAGTATGTTTGTATTATATCAATAGATGTTGAATGGTCGTTATCAAAAAATAAGCATATTTTTTCGCAACGGCGAACATTACTCTCGAAGACAACCATAGAAACATACATGATGCAAAATCTTTACACATCTTTTCCAGTTTGTGATAACCAAACTAAATAAGAGGGTAAGTTGTGCATACATTGTTATAAATTGTAACAGTTTATTGATTTTATTACTAATTAATTTTTTTCTTACACTTATTATGGTGCGTACGCCTGTGTCCCGCGGCGCATTTTTGCCAACTCTATTAATGAACGTAAACAGTTCATGTTTTACAGTAATTAATACAGCAT
The DNA here is from genome assembly GCA_029963845.1 of Rhamnusium bicolor. NCBI lineage: Eukaryota > Metazoa > Arthropoda > Insecta > Coleoptera > Cerambycidae > Rhamnusium > Rhamnusium bicolor. The sequence goes on from JANEYF010001794.1 coordinate 29,035, forward strand.
TTTACTTCGAAGTGTGTACAAAGACGCCTAAAAACCTGGTTATCTGCTCCAACCGGTTGCAATGCCTATTATATAAATTTTTCTTTAGACCAGATTTGTCCGTAAGCGTCTCAAAAAGAAAGATAAATGTAGTTCAAGAATGTTGCATTATACCCTGCTTGGCCACTCTTTTCTAATGGGAGTAATGTTAGAGGTAAGAATGTGCGTACTCGTATGTCGACCGTTATTATGCTACATCTTGATTATTTTTATGCATTGCACAAACGCGTCAATTACCGCAACAAAATGATAAAAACAAAAATCCCCTTATTGAGCTGAATTTGACATTTTATGATTATAAAATTTTTGATTCTTTCTAGAATCAACCACTATTGAAGAGTGAAAGTACTAAAGCTCTGGTTTTTTAGATCTTTCACTACAAATATATTAAATACCAATGGCAATGTATTTTAAAAGGTTCTAAGTCTACATCAAGAAATAAATTTCTCGCAAATAATCAAAGATGTCACAAGTTGTATATCCGTGCAGTTTTTCACAAGAAAGGACTCATAGTCATAAGTAAGCCTGGCCAAGGTCATTAACCTACAGAGACGTACTGGGTATGCATCATATCATAATACTTGAATAAGTATAATAATAAAAACAAAAATATATTTATATATTGTGATGTATGTTTTTGTAGTATTTCGTTCGCTTTAAATTCTTTTTTTATGTATTTCCTTATATTTTGTAGGCTTAGTGCTGCATATTATTATTAAACTGTTAAATGACGTTTACACATGTACATTGTATATCTAAGTGATAACTAATAATAATTAAATAAATAAATAAAATAAATGGAAATAAATTTTACTAATACTGCTACACTTTATAAAAATATGTACAAAACTGACCTTCTTAAGCAGATTTATGAAGTAACTTGGTTGTCACTATCACAAACTGGAGTACTTCTATAATAACTGTGTAGCATCAGATATGTTTCTACAGTTGTCTAAGTAAGCGATGTTCGCTGTGGTGAAAAAATATGTTTGTATTTTAAAAAAGACCGTTCGACATCTACGGAAGTAATACAGGCATAAGTAAAACACTCTGTGAACTCATTTAACGCAGCTGTAGATGCACCATCACAAATTTGTCTTAATTTGGTAAAATCAGGATCTTTCCGTAATACACTCTCGAATTTTTCAATAATGGGCTTATTTTTTGCGTCATTTATAGTCTGTAGCTGTGTATTTGCAGCGATTCCACTAACGACAACGAAGTATTTTGCAATTTTTCTATTGCGTCGTGTAGTCCTCTATAATTGTTATAAATAGTTTTTAAATCTGTTTCAAGGGAAACATCTTGAAAGCTTGTCTGGCTTTCCTTAATAGCTGCAGCCTCGTTAGGGTTGAACTGTAGTATCACAGCTTTTATTTGTTGAAAATATTCAGCATAATAAAAAGCTGCCTTCAGCCACGTTCCCCAACGTGTAAGAATCGGCTCTGGTGGTTCCGGAATACCAGGACACAGTGTGTGAAATGCTCGAAGCCGTTTATGAGATTTGAGAAATACTTTTTTTGTATTTGCTATTAATGCATCTACCTCTGGAAAACATTTTCGAATCGTTTCTGCTACAAGATGAAACGTATGCACTTTACACGTAACATGTAAAAACCTACAATCGTCTCTTTGAAGAAAACGGCCCACCAAACGGATTGTCGCAGCACCGTCGGTCACAATCATCAACACTTGACTTGTTGACAGTTCAAATTTTTCGAGAGAGTCTCCAACACCACCCGCGTAATTGTTTCGCCAGTACACGCAGTTAGTCTTTTGCTAGCTAGTAAAATTGGAAATGATGGTTTAACAGGGTCGAGTACACGTACTATAACATTTAAAATAGAATTTTTTTTACAATCTCTCGTCTCGTCAACACATAACCACAGTCGTGTATTTTTTAATGCACATTTAATCCTATTTACAATGTCTTCACGAACACTTGGTACATATGTACGTAACGATGAACGACTTGGTAAATTCACCTGGAGATTGTATTTATTCCAGAACTCCCGGAATGCTGGTTTATCTAATATGCGCAGGGGAACATCACAGGCAATCAGCATTAACAGTAAATCAAACATAAACTGAGGTTCCAAAGAAGACACGCCATTTTTTTTTATTTTATGCCGGTTACTATTGACATGAATTTTGCAGCCGTATTTATTCCAGCACATTAAGTCTTGATCACAAACTTTACAACTTATTTTACATTCATCCATCAGCAGGCCACAATAGGCCTGCTGATGGCCGCAGTGGAGGGTCTACTGAGACCCACTCACAACAAACCTAACCTAACCTAACATCATAGAATAAATCCGGAAATTCACTGATAAATTTATTCACTTTATCAGCGTACGGTCGTTTTCTACTCTTTACGCTCAACATTATTTATTATTTATTAGTACTCTATGCATCGACCGGCAGATAACAACTGAAGTGTGTCGTGTCATCGTCATCGTAAACTAGCGCGCGATGGCATTAGTATTGCGCCCGACCCTGAATCTACCGGCCAGGCTTACTCATAAGAAGTACCAAATACGCTTCGATAAACTGATATTACTCAGTTAACTGCTTTTAGCTGACTAGTTACAGTTAAATTTTTTTGAAATTGGTTAAAATTTACGAAACATAAGAAGTTTCAGGGATCCTATAGACATCCGTCGATCAAACACAATTTTAGGACTGTACATTTGTACTATTCATTCCTGACAAATATTACAGAGGACGTTGCTTTTAACCGAAGACCTGAATTGGCATATCTGTTAATCTTTCCGAGTACGCGTGTGGCATTTATATCATTCATTATTTTATAAACAGTCCATAATAATAAAATATCAATTAATGCAAAACACTTTAAGTTGCGAAAATTAATGGATCCTCAAGTAGCATGTAGATACGTTGACTCATTAAACTGTTTTTGCAGCCTGTAAAGTTTACATTACTGAATTTATGGGTTAATAATTAATTACCGATAAATTTTCCAAGTTTATTAATGTAAAATTGTTGTATATTTTATAATAATTGGCATCGGATATCAGATGATAATATACGCATTTTTTTCTATGACCGTTAAAAACAGTAGACTTTTACATATATTCATTTCGATGCGAAAAGTACTTTCTTCGACATCATTTTGTTCACCCTGATACTGACGACAACGTGCCATAATACAGGGAGGGTCATAATAAAGTACCTGCATCGAAGTAGCCTCTATAATGTAATAAATTTAAAAAAAACGTGTGAACATTTGAATATTAAATTTTAAGCGAATATCAATGATTAAAGATGAAGTCGCGGTCGGACAAATGGCCGCCTCTAACTGCAATATACGGGTCATAATAAAGTACCTGCTTTGAGGTGGCCGCCATTTGTAATGTAAAAAAAAATCTGGTGTAAACATTTGAATCTTAAATTTTAAGCTAATGTCAATGATTAAAGATGAAGTAGCGGTCGGTCAAATTGACGCCTCTAACCGCGATATACGATTGAACTTTTTTTACGGCATTTTACATAAGTCAAGACATCTCGCGTTAAATTGGATGCGTTTTTCAGCTACTCCAGTCTAAGAGATAATGTCGTATATCTTTTCTTTAAAATAGCCCCATAAAAAAATTGGGAGCTCTGGCAGGCTATGCGAAATAGCGAAATCGGAAATGTAAATGTGCAAGGAACATGTTCCTCAAAATGGCAATTGTCTGTCTGGATGTGTGCGTGCCGTCCTGTTGCAAGCACATATCATCCGGTTTAAGTTCTTCCAGTTGTGGTGACAAGAAGTTCTTCAGCATCGCTCTATAGCGCTCACCGTTGACTGTAACAGCACAGCAATGCCTTTATCGTCCTCAAAAAAATTTGGACCCATTACACCTTGCGGAATAATCCGGTACTCCGCACCATACAGTGATTCGTTGAGAATGTAGCTTTCTTTCCTGAAGAATACGAGGGTGTTCAGTTCCTCATAAACGTTAGTACTACTTTTTACAAATACACTTAAGCGGAAATGGGCTTCATCGTTCATAATGAGTTTGTGTAGAAGTTCAGGAAGGCGTGACAGATTTGCAGACGTTGTTGGTGGTCTCTAGGCGATAGGTGATGTGCCGTCTAGATCTTGCATGAAACGTATGCAAATATAACCTCAAAATATGCCTTAAGGGCGTCCGACAAATGTCTAATTGTGTTTTTGTTGACGTTCTTCTCCTTCTGCGATACTTTCTCTCACACGCTTTTCATTTGAATAGCTTGTTCGCGGTATTCCAATATGCTTTGAATCTACAGTTATCACGCGACGTCAAAATTGATCAGCTAAACGGTGTTGTCATTGAAAACCATACGTGGGATTTACTGATCGGTTCTCAGGGATGGCTTTTACAGATATAAATTAATATATTGCAAACACCTACTGAAACATTTCCAAACTACAAAAACATAACAAGTGCATTTTATTTAACTTTACAATGTTCATGGTAACTTAGTTTTGTCAGGGAATGCACTGTATTAAAATAAAACGTAATGCGTAATAGATTCTTTTCAATTACAGTATATTGGTAATTTACATAACTGAAGATCAATGGCCGGCCCAAGCGTGGAGGGGAGAAAACCTATAACATAATCAATACAAATTGCTGCGAGAGTACAAACAAAATTCTAAACTGCTTAAAAAACAATCCCGGATTTGTTACGATGACAGGTATAATAGACATTTTAAACGACAAAGAAGTAGACTTTACTGCACTGGGCATATTTTAAGTATGCTCCAGTTACATCTGTCGACGTCGAGCGGTCCTTCTCGCAATATAAATGGATTTTCAACGAAAGGCGCATAAATTTAACTACAAAACATTTAGAACAGATATTAATAATATACTTTTATTCTTATAACCGGCACACAGTGGACGGAAACGCCAAAAAGCTGGCCAAAATAAAAAAAATGAAGATTTTTTTTTTGAAATGGAAACGTTTTAAATCGTTGTAGTGGTACCACTAGCATTAGAAACGACCGTTAATACCGATCCGGGTTCACTACCTGAGCGAGGAAATTACTTATTGTGCGACCGTGCAGCGCGACACTTCGGCAGCTCGCAACAGTTCAAAAATCGATAAATTTTGTCTGCAGCGTAAAAAATTCTCAAAGTGCAGTTTTCTGTGTCATAAAAATGGATTCTGCATCAGAAAGTAAGTACAATTAAAACATTTCAGTATCAGATCAGTTTATTTATATGGTAATTAGTAAATAATTATCGAAGTGGAGTGCATTTTTGTACATGCGACGATTCATAAACTCCACAAAAAAAGCCATAAGTTACGCGGTTGGTCTTGAAACTTATTGGAATGTGTTCAATGAACATTTTTTCGAAAGTGTATAAAAAATTAGCTGCATCTTTTTTGCATCTTTGCGAGATATTGACCAAATTGTGCGCGAATGCACGGATGCATGCACATTCGTGCACCATAAAGTGGACTCCTTTTGAATGCGTTCTCATGAAATGAGAACGTCATGCGTTCTCAACTCATGCGTTCAAAGTTATTACACATTTTTATTCCATTCCCCAGATCCTAATTTTCCCGAAACAAATGAAACACATGAATTCGCTTCAATTCAATAATAATTTTTGAACTATGTATATATTTTTGACCGTAATTTTTTTGAAATTCTATATGGGATTCTTTATCAGCGACCCAAAAAAACTGTATACAAAGTTTTGTAAAAATGCAGTGATAATTGGCGATTTTTGATATGTTTTGGGGGGATTTCATGGCCGCCATTTTGTTTTTTCAAAAACCCGTGTATGCACAATTTCAGTAAAATAGCTCAATGCCTTTATATTTTGGCCAGCTTTTCGGCGTTTCCGTCCACTGTGCGGCAGTGAAAAATACTTGTGTGTGTGTAGTTTACTGTTAAGTGCATCACCCTATACCTCCAATTCTCTTTGAGTGAGTGTTTATTTTAAATTGACTTTATCAACTTTGGATAATACGGAATTCGCTAAAAAAATTTCAAGGTATCGTTTCATATATGCATGCAAATCTGACACATAACAACCTAAAGCCAACCCAGGTTTTACGTCATATCCGATTGGTAAATCCTAGCTCTGTTGATAACAAATTTTGAGCACAATAACTAAAAAACAGTAACAGCCATAACTGAAAATTTGATTGTTCAATTTATATAATAGTGAATGTCAAGTTGACGTATGCATAAAATGATTCTAACATAAAAAAATTTCCGTGATATTTTTACTCTATGCTTTATTGTCATGGTGATACTGATGCTCTTGGGTGAAAAAAAATGCTATTTTACGCCCGGTTTCCAGGGACTAAGTAGCACTTTTTAGCTCGATCGTACAAAATACGTGCCTGGAAATGCAAACACGTTTAAACAATCATAATCCATGTTTTCAATTATGAATATTACGTGCAAGGTAATTTTAAAGTACTGTCAGTAGTACTGGATTGAATCATGATCAGTCACCGACATTGCCAGTGCCAGTGGCGTGATTCGAACCAGCAGCTACAAAAGAAATATTTCTAAATTCATTTTATTTCAAATAATTTTGTCCTTTGACCCACCGTTTTTGATATATGTTTTTGAATAAATTAAAAATTGCTTCTGCTAGTGGCTCTGGTATGTATAATGGCCATCCAGATCTCCTGCCAACACTCATTTGTTTCCTCTGAAATCTAAATACCATCAGAAAAGTAGAAGGGACCAGAAGATCAGGAACTTGTCCGAACATTGGATATGTATATGTTCGTTGAAAGTAATAGTGTTGTACGCGTAGCTGCATACAAGTACTTTAATATATTTTTTTTCTATGGCAAGCAAAATAAGTGAATGTTTTATCCGAAGAAGCAAAATCGTTGAAACTTAGGTATTCAAAATCACTTACATTAGGTATGCATACATATGTTTGGACAATCTATAAATCAGTGTCATTTTTAAACAAATAATCTTTAGCTTGTAATTGTTTAATAGTTAGAACTAACACTATTTACAGCACACTTGAGTACTCTTTCCAAAAAAATCAACTGCATTTCCGAATTCTGCACAAAAAATTAAAACATATAGTGGGGAAGAGTTGGTAATCCTAGTTTCGGGCCTTTTCGCAAACACTCACTAATTATGTTAAAGAATAGTAGCATATGAAAATGAGGTCGCTTCAGCCGTTTTTTGATTATGTATTTTTCATTGTAAAATGTCCAAATCCAACAACAAAAGAATCCACATGATTCAATGATTTTTTTGGCAACATATTTTGATGACTTGGTAACCTCACAAAATGTAATTACACACAGCTCGATCGTACTGTGATCATTAAACTAGGCAAGTAAATAGTACATTCCAGGTCCGCACCGACTCGGTGGAGTAGTTAGCTACAGCACGCGATGGCAAATGTGACTAGATAATCTCTCTATCGTCCTGCGGGTCCGAATCCTGCCAACGGTACTAAAAATGTCGGTGGGAATGGTTGTGTTGGCGTTTTTGCGCCTGTGCAGCTTCAGCTTTCGATTTGGGGGTAATTTCTGTGGTGTTTATGTTTATTTATGTGATATCGTATCGTACATAGGTATACCATGGCTCTAAGGGGCCACAACAAATAAAAAAAAAAAAAAATAGAAATTTCTACTTCAAAAGTAGAAATTTCTAGTTTTAACGGATTTATTGCCAATACCGCTTTACCTTAATCTGAGGCTTACCAGTGGCTTTTAGGTAAAAATATCCTGTATAAAACTTTTTTAAGAACACAGAAGAGTGTTTCAGACAAAACTTCCGTGTTCTTAAAAAGTTTTATACAAGATATTTTTTTACCCAGAAGCCACTGGTAAAGCCTCAGATTAAGGTAAAGCGGTATTGGCAATAAATCCGTTTTGGGTGCCGCGCCACTTAAGGTCAAAAATTTTAAACTAGAAATTTCTACTTTAAGGCCTCAGTTATACTTCTAGGTGGCAGGTGGCGCGTGACGGGTGATGGGTGATGGGCGGCAGGCGTCAGTTGATGAGATGTTTATACTTTATTGGGGTGTAGATACGCATGCAGGAAGGCAAGAGGGCGATTTCAGTCTCAATTCAGATGCCGTTCAGAACGCGTCGTATGTTATTAATGTTAGATGGTGATGAGGTTCCAGCAAGAAGAAGGAGAAGGTACTGTATTGACCCGGTACACGCCATTTCTTATCAATAAAATTAGAATTTTTGTGGTTTGGATCCGCATCATTCCAAATTGCAGGTCTTGTCTGCACTTCACTTATTAGAACCTCACGATACTCTCTAGAAATCACGTATTTTGACATTGCATATAAATTTTACACGTTTTCAGTAGAAGTGTCGCTTAAAACTGCGGGTGTTGTCACTCGAATCTGTAGCATTTCACAGATACGGGTGGCGGCCTGGCGATGTCACCGTGCTGTTTCCTGTCACCTGATCATACTATAAACGATATCATTTAAAACAATGCGCCACAGCTACAAGTGACATCGCCTGTCGCCTATCACCCGCCGCCTGCCACCTAGAAGTATAAGGCCTCAGTTATACTTCTAGGTGGCAGGCGGCGGGTGACGGGTGATGGGTGATGGGCGGCAGGCGTCAGTTGATGAGGTGTTTATACTTTATTGGGGTGTAGATACGCATGCAGGAAGGCAAGAGGGCGATTTCAGTCTCAATTCAGATGGCGTTCAGAACTACAACTAGATTAATATATTATTACTTATCACTTACCCTCCTTATTCAAAACCTTCGCCATTTCTTATCAATAAAATCAGAATTTTTGTGGTTTGGATCCGCATCATTCCAAATTGCAGGTCTTGTCTGCACTTCACTTATTAGAATCTCACGATACTCTCTAGAAATTACGTATTTTGACATTGCATATAAATTTTACACGTTTTCAGTAGAACTGTCGCTTAAAACTGCGGGTGTTGTCACTCGAATCTGTAGCATTTCACAGATACGGGTGGCGGCCTGGCGATGTCACCGTGCTGTTTCCTGTCACCAGATCATACTATAAACGATATCATTTAAAACAATGCGCCACAGCTACAAGTGACATCGCCTGTTGCCTATCACCCGTCACCCGCCGCCTGCCACCTAAAAAGTATAACTGAGGCCTAACTGAGGCCTAAAAGTAGACATTTCTAATTCTTATAGGTAGCTTCTCCCAAGTTGACAGTTAACTTAGCAACACGAAAGCGTGCGGTTTTTTTCGTGGTTGTGTTTGGTTTGGTTCTCGCATAAAACGCTCTTAGCAATCTCGTTTGTGCATAAACTACAAAAAATGATTGAAAATTTCGATGATTTTACAACAGATGGTTCACACATTCTGTGTACTCCATGCAATCAACGTTACGCATTTCATACACGCCGTGATAGACATTTAAATTTGTCTATCTATCGATAGAATATGTCGGTACAGTTACAAAAGATGAATTTTCTTGTGATTTGTGTGTCATATTCTGTGCATGTAGTTTGTCTTGGAACGCAGTCAACAATGCTGAGTTTAGAAGTTTCTTTGCAAAATACGTACCAGGTTTTCCTTTACCTAGTAGCAATGATATCTATGGAATTTTTCTCTAGATTCAGATTGGTGTTTCAAATAGGTAAATAAGGAATTTAGCGGATCTTTTACGCAAAACACACTTCGTAGATACCAAGTGTGTAAAAAAATATTTTGAGGAATATTATAGAGGACGTAAGAAACAAATTTTTGTGGGTGACAGTGGATGAAACAACTGACTTTCGGTTGTTTTAAGGTTGTTGATGTTATACTAAGAATTTTGAACATTCAATAGGCTTTGTCTCTAACAGACAGCTAAACGAACTATAAACAATATAGAGTGGAATGAAAAAAATAATATGAACTGAAAAAATTTTTTGTTAATTATTATTTACTAACTTTTACAAATCTTATCACAGATAAGTATAACATATATCCTTTTAAACAATTATTTTCCCGGCTATTTGCCAAAACGCTGAAACTTGGATTACAAAAAAGATAATATGCACATTATGTTCAATACAATTGACTCAATAATGTTATTTTTAATTTCAACTATTCTGTCCAGTGAAACCAAAAATAAATAAAACACAAGGTACTTACCAGTTAACACTCACTTTAAAAAACTTTAAAATATCTACCGACACGTGTTTCTGCTTGCCTAGCGTCATCAGGGTAGCCAGGACATTTAAAGAATCCACAGTAAGAAAACTTGTAAACCCCAATGTAATAAACATTAATGGCTTCAGAGAACAGAATAATTGAAATTATATAGTGGAAATACCCCTTCGGGGCAATGAAATAATTTAAAAACAAATTAAGTTCCTCTTCTTCTCTGTTCTCTGAAGCCATTAATGTTTATTACATTGGGGTTTACAAGTTTTCTTACTGTGGATTCTTTAAATGTCCTGGCTACCCTGATGACGCTAGGCAAGCAGAAACACGTGTCGGTAGATATTTTAAAGTTTTTTAAAGTGAGTGTTAACTGGTAAGTACCTTGTGTTTTATTTATTTTTGGTTTTACTGTACAGAATAGTTGAAATTAAAAATAACATTATTGAGTCAATTGTATTGAACATAATGTGCATATTACCTTTTTGTAATCCAAGTTTCAGCGTTTTGGCAAATAGCCGGGAAAATAATTGTTTAAAAGGATATATGTTATACTTATCTGTGATAAGATTTGTAAAAGTTAGTAAATAATAATTAACAAAAAAATTTTTTCAGTTAATATTATTTTTTCATTCCACTCTATATTTTAACTTTTACCAAGAAGAGGAACTTAATTTGTTTTTAAATAAACAATATACTAAAAATATTTTACACAGGAACCTGTGATATAAAACAATGTGTAAAATTCGTGAAAATTATCTGCGCGGTTTATCAGTGCCTGAACTATTTGCACCATTAACCTCGGTAGATGTGGAACATGCATTCGTTGTATAAACATATGTACAGACCAAATCGCTCAAATTTTACAGCCACGAATGCAGAACGAATATTAGTTGTGACCATGTAAGCTAATGCCAAGGCAGACTTTAATTATTTTGAATAATACATTGTATCAAGCGTTATGTATTTCATTATTCATTTTATACTTTTGCTTTTATTTGTCTAATGTCCTCTGTCAACCATAAGAAGCAGCAGTAGCTACCGATCCTAGACTCCGGTCTAGTTTCCTGACCCCGCCCATAACCAATTAATTTTTATACATTTTTTTGCGTGTTTCTTTACAGATTGAGTTTACAAATTCTTATTTGCTTACACTGTAATTTCATTCACGAACATTTTGCGGTTGAATATCAATTTCTGCTATTCGTTTACACCAGGAACGTTAAGCTTCTAACTTATTTTTATTCCAAGTAGGTAAATAGAATGTGAAATTAAATATAAATGGAATTCTTACCGCTCAGTAGTAGATTTAACCAGTTCCCTTTTTCCATAAACCGCAGGTCAGTTCTCTTGCTGTGAGACCGAACAACAGCAAATTGATGAATAGCAGAGTACCAATGGGACCGTAGAAAAATGTTAATTTCTCAATATCACCTGAAAAAAAAAAGAAGAGTTAAATAAATGGAAAAAAAACGATGTCGTTCTAAGAATAAGTAAAGTTTTTTAATGGATTTTAATTGAGAAGCAGTTTCTGGAACTCTCAACTCATTATTATACAGAGTGTCCCAAAAGTAGGCACCCTGAGTAACTTTGGAGATAATTTTTTTTTTTTAAATTGGTGAAACACGTCGACCTTGTTTCCAAGGGGGCATATTTTAATGTAATACTTGTATACCTATCATCATCCCTCTACCCTACACGATCACCCCCTCAAAAACTTCAACTGGCAAAGGGGGTCGAGTGATACAGATTTTGAAAGGTCTTTCAATTCTCTACGTAACTGTGTATTTTTTTAAACTTTTATCGATTCGTTCCTGAGAAATAATTGTTTCATTATTTTAGGTTCGGGAAATAAAAATAAAAGAAGCAGTTTAAATTATCGTATGTAATGTTCAAAATGACCACCACCGACTTCCATACAGTAGTATAATCTGTCTTTAAATTTTGTACGAAAATTTCTGAACACATCTGGAGTCAATAAACGGTATTCTCGGACAATTCTTTCACGTAACTTTTCCAGAGATGCGGGTTTTGTTGCAAATACCTTCGATTTCAAATGTCCCCACAGAAAGAAATCCAAGGGAGTTAAATCGGGTGACCTAGCAGGCCACTCCACAGGACCTCCTCTTCCAATCCATCGCTCAGGAAACCGATTATCCAAAAATTGACGGACTGCTATAGCAAAATGTGGGGGTACCCCATCCTGTTGAAAAAACAATTCGCCCTCTAAAAGATTATCGTCTTCTTCGAGGATTTGGGTAATCATTGGGTCGATGTTATTTTCTAACAGATCGAGGTACCTTTCGCCATTTAAATTGTCAGAAATAAAAAACGGCCTGAAAGTGTGATCCCCTAAGATGCCAGCCCAAACATTTAACTTCTGAGGCCTTTGGGTATGAGTTTCCATGAACAAATGTGTCTGTTTACCTCCCCACTTAACTGAAATGTCGATTCATCAGAAAAACACGTATTGTACAGTAGATTGGCATTACCGTTTAATTGTTCACTAAAAATCTCAGAATTCAAGCCGACGCACGATCGGGATCATCTTCGTTTAATTCGTGTACTAATTTAAATTTATGTGGATGAAATTTGTGGGCCTTTACAATTCGATGAACACTGCTTCATGATACACCGGAAGCCTCAGCTACTTTCCTGATCGATTGAGTATTATTCATCTGCAAATGACCCAGAACTGCCACTTCGACTGCTTCATTCCTAATCGGTCGCTGATGTTCATGCTTTTTGTTTCCTACAGAACTTGTTTCCATAAATTTTGTCAATAATTGTAAAACATACTGAGAACCAACCCTTCTATCTGGATGATTTCTATTGAATATGTGCTCCGTATCTCTAGCACAATTATCGTTTTTAAAATAAATGTTGACAATTTCTATTTTCTCCTGAAGGGTATAAACCATTTTGAGAACTCACTCTGGTAAAATGTATCTCGATTTAAAATTGGTTGTGAACAAACTAATGTTCAAGGACTATCAAATACTTATGAGTCTTTTATTATTCTAAAACTAAACGGACAAGGAAAGTGTTTTTTGTCGAAAAAATTCGTGTTTTTTTGACAGCACTAAAGAATGTAGTTTTTTTTATAAAATTCCAATACCCAGTGCCGTGTATTTTAGATTTTTTAAACGATTTTGATTATGTGTAATCATCAAAAATAAAATTATTTTCCTTGAGAACGAATCGATAATAGTTAAAAAAAATACAGTTATGTAGGGTGTTTCAATAAAAGCGCAGGATTTGAATTGGCTGTCATGATGTCACAAGATTCTGACATGCCAGGTCGGTAGGAGACAGATGGGAGTTAGTAAACATGGAGCATTACACGATAGAGCAACGCGTCCTGATGGTTAAATATTATTATCAAAATGGTGAAATTTTGATGGCCATGATTCGTAAAGTGCGTCCAATTTTCGGTCGAAATAATGTTCTTCATTCATCTACTGTGAAAAGAATAATCTAATAATTCGAAAGTACTGGTTCGGTTAGTGATGTGAAACACATGACACGAGCTCGTAGAGGTCATGCAGAACAAAACATCACGTCAGTTCGCGAGAGCGTGGCGGAGAGTTCAGGGACGTCGATTCGTCATCGTGCACAAGAATTGGACGTTACAACAGCCACTCCTCAGCGTATTCTCACTAAGGATTTGCATCTCCATGCCTACAAAGTCCAATTGACTCAACAACTTCTGCCAACAGACCATGGACAGCGAAGAGAGTTCACCAATTGGATTCTTGAACAACAAGAAGTGAATGCCGATTTTGCGGACAAAATCATTTTCAGTGATGAGGCCCATTTTCACCTCGATGGCTTCGTTAATAGGCAAAACTGCCGCATTTAGAGCTCAGAAAATCCACGATTGATTCAGGAGGAAGCAATGCATCCAAAACGTGTCGCTGTTTGGTGTGCATTGTGGTCTGGAGGAATCATTGGGCCGTTTTTCTTCGAAGACGAGGCAAGTAATGCAGTAACGGTGACTGACGAACGTTATCGTGCTATTATAATCCAGTTTCTTGTGCCTCATTTGGAACATATTCTCTCGACGACATGTGGTTTCAGCAGGATAGTGTCACTTGCCATACCGCCCGTGAAACATTGACGATCGTGCACGAATCTTTTCCTGATCATGTCATCTCTCGGTTCGGTGATCAGAATTGGCCGCCACGCTCTTGCGATTTAACACCTTTGGACTTTTGGCTGAAGTCACAGGTTTATACCAAGAAGCCCGCGACCACTGAAGCATTGAAGGACATTAGACGTTATATCAACGAAATACTGTCACATGTATGCAACACCGCATGTCGCTTCACTTGCAACTTTATCACGTTAGTTTGTAAAAAAATTGTCCTAAATGTTTGTTTTAAAAATCGAATATCTATGCGATATATTAAATTTATGACAATGAAAAGCAGTAAATCGACATTGGATGTGTGCTCATTGTCCTCAAATGTGTAGTCCCCTCCAGCACTTACTCTAGGGATAGAGACAGGTTGATGTTTAATGTCAATATTAAGATACAAACAGACACTACTTATACAACTAACAGCACTTACAAGTTATGTTATTGATTGTTTACGTTTTAATACATGAATACCAAGATAGAATCAGAGGAAACAATTGTAAATATTGAGGTTCCCCAAGAATCGGTGCTGTTCCTTACTTTTTTAAGTATATATCAATGATTTTGTCATAAATATAAAAGCAACTGCCTTCGTATTATTTTCTAAGGACACTCCTATGTGAAATTTTTACCACAGGTTAATTAATGTAACTGCAGATGACGAAGCACAGTCAAGTACTAAATTATTGTTCTTAAAATACTGTTTAATTCTGAATTTATCTAAAACACAAACAATGCTTGTCTCATTAAAAGAAATTAAGTCCGAAGCTTTTAAATATTCTGTCAAGTCAAGATCTTGGGAATAAATCTTGAGCCAACTCTTAAACAATTTGGTTTCAGAGTTGCTAAAAAAATTAAGTGGCAATATATATCTCCTATGAACACTTAATGGATCTGTTTCCTCATCAAAGACCGCATTTATCAGTCTTTAATGACATTTGGTTAGTCACAGCCTAGAGCATAAAGAAAAGCGTTACGAATACTAGACAAAATTAAACACCAAGATGATTATCGTAACTCTCTTATTAAACATAGGCTATTAACATTATCTTTGTTTATTCTAGAATGCCTCAATGTCTGTTGAAAATAATTTATCAAAATTGTTTTCTACACACTATAACCCAATAAATAATACCATGACCTTGGCCTTATATACCAACCAAAAGCAAAGATTCCAAGTTATGTAGCAACCAAAATTTTCAATTTGCTTCCAAACTATTAGAAAATGTTACCAACTAAACAATTTAAAAATTACGTTAAAGACGAAAATTGTAACCATCTGTTTGTACCAGTGGTTACAACTTTCGTCTGTATTTGTATTGTACTGTATACAATTATGTATTATATTAAGATGCTGTTTGTGTTACTGCTTTGTCAAGCGGGAAACCAAGCGAGGGCAATAGGTTCTATTGCCCCCCACGCACTACTTAGGCCTTCACAAAAAAAAAATTGAAGGTGGTCATCTGATTTCTATGTACATATGTGCAGGGTGGGCAAATTTCGATGTTTGTATGGGATAACTCGGTAACTGTAAGAGATACAAAAAAAATGGAAGACACATTCTCGATCTCTTTTTTTGAGACAAATTCACTGGCGAAAACAAAAATTTACTATCGTCCTTGGTTTTTGAGTTATAAACAAAAGTTCGATTTTTTCGACTTTTAGACATGTCAATAGCTTGGTTTTTTGTAAAGTTATGAAACAACAACTTTTACATTCTTCGGGCGCTTTTTTCTGTGTAATACTGTGGCGCCGAGAAAATTTTAAAAAAAGGTGCAATTTCGAGTTATGGCATAAAGTTGTATTTTTTAAATAGGAATCATAGTTGGCTATGGTTTAGTTAAAAAAGGAAATTTTTTTCTCTTTCAAACTATATATCATATGTGGGTCGCTCTTGATGTGTACGTATTTAATAGCGAAAATAATCTTAGATTACTTTTGCGTTTTTTATATTTATTCCAAGTAGGCGTGTGTATCTATGACAGTGTTTATTCGTTTGTCAGTAAATTGCATATTAATAATTTTGTTTCCATCATAATTACACCTCATTTAATCATAAAAGTGAAGATGTCTTACGAAAATTAAAAGAAATATGATATGCTAGAATGCTTTATTCAAAGTAATAACAATCGTGATATTGCATCCAAAATATATTTCAATCACTATCCAGAAATAACACAACCTAATAAAGCTATTTCTAAGAGGTTAAAAGAAAATGTCATTAACTATGGGTTCTTCAACAAGCCAAGACCAAAAAATCACAACATTGAAGATACTGAAGAAACTTCTATAACTGTAATTGGAATGGCGGTTCCAAATCCTTCAATTTCAAGTCGTCAAATTAAAGCTGATTCTGGGATTTCAAGACGTTGAGCTTTGGGTATTTTGAAGAAACACAAATTCAGGTCTTATACAATAAGGAAACAACATCACCTGCAACCAACTGATCTTCAGCGGCGATTGGAGTTTTGCATATGGTATCGTCAAAAAAGTCAATAAGATCCGTTCTTCTACAGAAATGTAATGTGGACAGATGAGGCCTACATTAGCAGTGCAGCAATTTTCAACAGGTATAACGAGCACTATTGGTCTGATATGAACCCTCACCGTACCGTTGACGTGTGATCTCAGGGACGCTTTGGCTTTAGTGTTTGATGTGCTCTACGTGGCAATCGTGTTTTAACATATTACATATATCAAGAAAATCGGCCAACGGTACTACGAAATCTTAAACCAGAAAATTATTGAGGAATTTATAGACAATCTACCCTTAATTGAGGCAAAAAATCAGTTCTTCCGACAAGATGGTGCACCACCTCATCATATTAAGACCGTTTCAGAATTATAAATACCAAATAACTGGGTGGGAAGTAACGGATCAATGAGGTGGCCACCACGATCACCTGACTTAACGCTACTGGATTTTTTCTTTTGGGACCACATTAAAGACAAATTATACAAGAAAACCAGTACCCACATAAATGAAATCAGACAAAATTTTATAGATTGTGTGAATTCCATTTTAAATCTTCATATTTATAATGCAGTTCAGAGTGTTATGAAGAGGTGTGATTTTTTGGTCTTGGCTTGTTAAAGGACCCACAAAACAAAAGACGATTGCTTTTGCCAGTGAATTTGTCTCAAAAAAAGAGATCGAGAATGTGTCTTCCATTTTTTTATATCTCTTACAGTTACCGAGTTATCCTATAATACAAACATCGAAATTTGCCCACTCTGTACCTCGTAAGCGTTGCCGATGTTTAATTTATTTGTATTTAAGTTTAAAATTACCATAAAAATGACTGTTATCAAAATGCCTGTATCTTTTGTCTTACATACCATTTCTGACATTTCTTATTAGATATTTTTCAATATTCGTGTTAAGTGCCTCCCACTCCAGGGAAATTTTGGATCCACCCCTGTGCTTTGTTATATTTATATATCGGTTCAAGGTATCTAATGTTTGTCGGTGTCATTTCTCAAAGAATTCCTCGCACGCTGTAGATTAGATTAAACAGACATTTATGATGTCTAATGAACTAATTTGCTGTTTTTAATTATTTTATTACTCTAGTAAGGTTGTCTGAATATAAAGGTTGATTTAACAACTCTACAGCTGTCATTACATCTTGTTATTTTTATAATTCAACTAATTTTAACTGTCACAAATGTAATTTATGTATAAATAGAAATAATATATAAAATGGATTTTCTTCAAAAAAAAAAAAACTAAACATTATTTTTTATCGTAATATTTTATTGTATGTATAAAAATCGCAAATTTTATCTGTTAGTTAGTGAATTATTTATTTATTAGCCAGTTGAGAATGAAGTGCGCTTTATGGTGTTCACATTTGTATTTTATTAAAAATAAAATAAATAATTTTTTTTTCTTAATTTTATTTTTTATTTGAATAAATCGTCTGTATAAGACGAAGCAAAAAAATAGTAATTTATATAACAAGTGGTTGAAATGGTGTTTTTGTTTACAAGTGAGGCATTTATAGTACGAGCCGAAGGCGAGTGCTATAAACCACACGAGTAAAAAAAACATAGTATTATACAAAACATAGTTATATACAAAATTTTTTGTATCGCCAATTGAAATTAGAAAACAGTATAATTTTGTAAAAATACGGCAAATTGACAGAGATACCTTGTCATAATGACTAAATTCTATTGCTGCGTCCATAGAAACTAATAATAAAACAACTAAATATTGAACGATTTAAACGTCGCATTTGACACATTCTACTTTACAATAATTATTACTTGGAACAAAATGAGTGATAGTGAGGAAGATTTTATTCCTGGTATTCCTCGGGAAATCAGGGAGCAAGAAATTGCTGTAACTTTAGATTTATTACCAGCGAAATCTAGAAAATTGTACGAAAAAGAATATTATTTATTTATGCACTGGTGTAAGCAGAAAACTGTGAGTTAACATATCTGAGTCTGTTCTTTTGACTTATCTATCTGAAAAAGCAAAAACTTTAAAATGTTCAAGTCTCTGGTCCAAGTTTTCGATGCTTAAAGCAGTTTTGAATGTAAAGAATAATGTAGATGTATCCAATTGTCAAAAAGTAAAAGCAAGGCAAAAAGAGAGCTCAAATAAAAACAAGTTATCCCTGTATGTCCCTAATGGGCACTAAATTTTATTAAAATTTATTGTATAAGCTTCCTTAAAAACTACAAATTACAGTATGCAAATACGTGCAATTTTTTATAAACCTACGTAATATGTAATTTAAAAATAACGGGACTTTTTGGTTGTTATTTTGAATAAGGTAATATCACAAATAACTGTATTAAAAAATGTTAAAAAAAAGGAAAAATGTAGCATAACTTTAACAAAGAGATTCCTACAGGACAGATTTTACACCCTCAAGAACAATCGAGAACACAACACCACTTCTATACAATCACAATATTGTATCTCAAATCTTCGTAATCCAAATCAGGATTCAAAAATAAATACTCTCAAAATTGTAATAAGTCTTTAATCATTCTGTTCATTGACATTTCCAAAACAATCTGACATTCCAAACTTAATTTCTATCTTTTTTTTGGACTACTATGTTTTTATCACAATCTCTCAAAAAACCGAGTAATTTGCATACATAAACTAGAAAATAGATGATCTACAACAAGAATATTGTTACTTATTCTTGTGACAAAAGCAACTGACAAACGAGAATGGTCGCGCATTATTAGTGTTCTTTACCTGCTCACTATACCTAAATGATTTGTTTCTAGGAATTCTCATATTAATGCACTGACCATAAATAAATAAGTTTATCCCAAAATTAATGCTTACAAATTTAGGTTTTGTCCTGCTAAAAATTAACTCTAGCCCATTGTGAGGCGGTTGGATAACTATAATATTTTATAAACAAGGATATTATATTTTCTTCTTCCACGACTGTACACGTACAATTTGGAGAAAATTTTCTACTGAATGTTATATCCATTCGGGACGTCATTTTAACTACTTAATTCATCTATGTATTCCAGTATTTTTATTGTGACCCTCAACTTGGGAAATTATTCATTCAGAAACTTTTCTTTTTAGATAAGTTAGTAGCTGCGTCAAAAAATATTTTTTTACAAAAAGTATTAAATACGTTACGTGACTTCTGCGTTACCTGTTACATTTTAAATGACCTGAAGTAAACATATAAATAATATAGTTTTATTTTGTTGGTTATCAGATATAAATTGTAACATTAAAATTAATTTACGTATTTCTTTCTGGAGAGATGTTAAATCTTTCAATGTAATTCATGATGTTGTTGCGGAAGTTGTTTATAATCGACCAACTCGTGTTTGCAATGAAACTTTCCACTGTCTGATGTTATTAACGTACATTTAAATTAGACCCAGGAGCCTAGAGTCGTTTATTTAAAGTTATTAAAATCAAATATTTATTTTTGAAAATGCTTTATGCTGTTTTCTGCGTCAATCTAACGATCAATTAACTAGACTGGGATATTTGGGGAGACTAAAATTGAATCACAATCCAATTTCAAGGCGCCACGAGCTATGGGAAGTGCTCAATCACCCACAATTTGATTGATGTACATCTCTTTGATTTTAGACAAATACACTCTTCACTTAAGAAAACTATAAATCTGACATGGGGGAACGTAACAAGAACATTTTAGATGCCTACGGCTAGGAAACGTCGAATGTTGAACGATGTACAAATAAATTAATTTCATGGTCTGGTGAAAGGAAATTATACCTGAAATAATGGGAGAAATCTAACAGAATTTCGGAATTTCCAGAGGTGACGTAGTTTGTAATTATATCAGAAATCGCGTAGGGAGCAAAAAAGTATAAAGATAAAATCAGACGTTTCGAGATTTTTTCCATTATATCAGTTTCTTGTTTTGATTTTGGCAGGCCCGTAGCCAACAAATGAGAGCTACCGCGCTTGAATTCACCACGAGAGGCGCTACTGTAGTGTAAGGTACAGAAATTTCGAAAATTAATGTTTATTATGGCTTTTTAACGCGGGTTTTTAGTGAAATTTATAAAAATTGTGGAACTTCTGATGAAATATGGGAGATATACGGTACGGGTCGATGAATGTAAGTGCTTTAAAATCAGAACTAAGAAAAAGTAGTCATTTACTTGCTCAGTAGGGAAATTATTGTACCTATCAGAGGTGTCATTAAAGTTAGGATATATCAAGCATGAGCATGTTGAAAACAACGATTGTGCATTGTTACTTACAATTTTCCCTAGTAGACCCCTTTGGTAACGCATAATCGTCAGGATTAAAATGTTTCTTACAAACACGCGATTTTTTCCAAGGAGTAGTAAAGTTATCTCTGCGATCCGCTTCCAACCACTATTTTAGGCGAGTTTTGTGTCTCGGAAACTTTTGTTTCACCTTTTGTTTCCGAACAAAATGGAACAGCACAACACTGAGGCATAATTAACACGTTTTTTTTATTTACTGGTGTACGAAATAATTATAATAAAATCCTATAAACTTGTTTCGCGCCTAACAATAACTTTTGACAGCTACCTTACTCGCCAGTGGCGCCTACTGGTGAGCCTAAAAACGGTAGCCCTCATTGCCATGAAATGGTCGAGAGATGTTACCTAGCACACTTGAAAGAACGACCACTGTATTTCCTATCGAATAGTTGCAAACACCACTCCATTGAAAGTTGAATTTCTAAATTTGTATTTGACATCATGAAATATTGCGATAAATTTGTCAATTCATCATAAAATTTTAAATGTTAAAAAGTAGTATTATGCAGTGAGGAAGATTTGACTTTTAAATTGTCATAGGTTTTTTTAATTATTACTGACACATTAATAGCTGATATAATTTTTTCGGAAATAGAAATGCTTACCATTAGACAGAACATTGGATTTACCTCAAATTTTGGTTAGTTGCCCCCCCTTGCAGATGAGGCATAAGCCTCAGAATGTCTTAGATGGAACTGGGTATACAAATACATTTATAACAAAAAAGATCCCGTCCTTATTTTTTCTGCACTGTTCAATGCTTTTAGATTGTGACACTAAACAATTTCCGTGATTCCCGGAACCGGCTTCCCGATCGGCCTGTCTCTCTAATAGGCGAGAAAAGTAGTAGTTTATCTATAAACATTTTGCAACTGGCTGGCGCGAGGATAAAAATAAATAGTAGCAACTATGTCGACAATATCATGCCATGGATTTGAGGGTACTTAAAATCATTAATGTTATTATACGTATTTTAAGTGCTATCCAGAGCACACCTCCACTGTTAATATGTAGTAAACGAGTGTTGCAAACCAATGCGCAAACAGTTAAGGACATAGTGGTAAACTCATTGGGTAATATTGGTGTTAAAATTGAAAATGTATTACTGCTTGTATCAGAAGCAGCGGCATATACACTATGTCTCAGGATAAATGTAAGAAGAGCGTAATGAACTAACGGTTTTCGAATTTTAAAAATGGCACTTCGGGAATTAGTCCTGCTTGGTTTAAAACTGTTGTTACGCTCTGAGTAAATAAAAAAAAATACTAATAAAAAAAAACAAGAAAATAAACAGTTTGGACGCGACTGCGTAACAGTTTTATTATCACATTATTCACACTATCTTTCTATGAAGAAAGTTTTCCAACTATCGTCTAAAATTTAATGTAAGAAAGTTAAGGCGATTTAAGTTTTTCAAAAATTAAATATTTTAAACTTAAATTTCTCGAAAACGGTTGGATTTTTGAATTTTTTTCATATAACGAAATCTAATTGAAATTAAATTCTCTTTAACGTAGATAACATTTCTAAGTTCTTGTCATCCAAGAAATTCTTTATAACGCAACGCCATCTATCCCTTAACATATTAAAAAACTCTTTGTATTCAAAACTGATGCCATTTATACGTTCTAGTAATGGGCTTTTATATAACTCAAACATCTCTAGTAGTTTCCGAAATATTTCACCTGGAAGTTTTTATTGGCACACCCTGTATGCGTAAAGATGCCAGACGATCCATGTATTCTAAAAT
This sequence comes from Rhamnusium bicolor, assembly GCA_029963845.1. Classification (NCBI taxonomy): domain Eukaryota; kingdom Metazoa; phylum Arthropoda; class Insecta; order Coleoptera; family Cerambycidae; genus Rhamnusium; species Rhamnusium bicolor. The sequence continues at coordinate 51,832 of JANEYF010001794.1, forward strand.
GATTCATGTAACTTGTCTGGCCCATGCCTTACAATCTATACTAATGCCTTGAACACAGTACAGGAGGTTTCAAGAGATATTATGACACTCGAGGTATGCATTTTAATCGTTCCGTACATATGATTGTTATTGTCTCTTTCTTAACTCATGTGCCGGCCCTGAACGCACGGAAATTGTCCGGTGCCTAGTGAGGATTTTTTTTTGTTATTGACAAAATACTATTAAAAAACAGAACAACAAAAACTTGTAAAGTTGCTCGCCTGGCACGTATACCATTACCTGTACAATTAATGTCAATAAAGACAAACCCATTTTAAATTTGTTCGTATAATGGGAACTACTAAGTAGATATTAGTCGATTAAAGTTAACAAATTGCTAAAATAATTTCTTTTGAGACATAAAAAGTAAACTTTCCGATCTTTATTCCATGGGATCAAAAATTATTTTTTCTTAACATTAATTTACTACTCAACGATTGTAGTTTGACACTTGACGGCGCAGAGAGATAAGAAATATCGCTAGTGTGGAATAGAGATGAACCAAACCGCTTTATAGTGAAAGGGCGTGGTTTAGACCACTGCGCATCTAAACTCTAGTGCCAAACTAGAATCGTTGACTAGTAGTTTACTTAGGTCAGGAGTTTTCAACGTAAAATCCAATAGGTATAAAATTTATTACAATTTTTTGCAAAACTTTTACTTGCGGAGATAGGACCGTCCATTCCGAGTATTTGGCGACCACTGTAAACTAATTATGTTTATTGAATTTTACTTATTTTACTCTGTGGTATATAATTGCAAATTTACTTTCTCTACATGACTAAGTCAGATAATGTTCAAACTCAATAATTAATTTAAAACCATATATTTATACATTTAATTATTCAATCTGTGGTTTCCTACTAGTGCCACACCTCTTTCACTTTTTTACAATTTTACGAAGGTGTAAGAAGATGTGCAAATTTATAACCTACGCGTATTAAAAAAGATCATTGCACCCCAAGATTAATGCAGATGACGTGAATTTAAAACGACTTAACGAACCATAACCTACGCAACACCACATACAAAGAACAAAGATGAATCATACCAAAAAAATAAAAAAGTGAATGCGTTGGTCTGGCTCTGGCTTGACCGGTTGGTTATTCTCGCTCATTGAGACTATATCTACAGGGACATTCAATTAAAACTTTACTTTTATTATGTTAATATGATAATACAGACAAGACGGATTTAAAATATATATGTAGTACATAATATTGATTTTGGTTTCGACATAGTCATCTTATCATATCATACACATAGAAAATTCAACACCTAGTAATCGCTTACGACGTAATCAGAGACAATGGAGGATATATGACGCAGATTCAAATCCACTGGAAGTGCTAGCAGGAAAACCGGTGCCTTCTTGTTGAGGTCAGAAATAACAGAAGCAAACGATCCCCGATTAAACAAATTTTAAAATTAGCAGCAGAATATAAATACGATTTACTGCTCAAAAATCTGATTGCCAAAATTTTGATATATTTTATAAATTATGATTACACGGATGGCCACAATCGAAATTATCATTAAATGGGTATTATATTTCTTAAGCTAAAGGTAAACTACACTTCGAAAAATGTTATTTTTAAGAAATATATTTCTTTCTAATTGAATGATATCTTTAAATATCTCATTAAATTTAACGGTTAACTTTAACAATAATTAAGTAATACTAGTGCTTCTAATAATAAATCATTAATAATTTGGGCCATTTTATGTAGAAAAACAACAAAATAAATATAGTTTACAAAAACTAAAAAACACGCTTTTAAAGCACATCAAACTAAAAAGTGAAAAATAATTATTAATATAAACTGAAAACAATAATGAACGAAAAATGCTAGTATTATTGTGAAAAAAGCGTGGGTTGCTCGATATACGAAAAATATGGCACAAAGCGCCCCACGCTTTTTTTTCACAATAATACTAGTATTTTTCGTTCATTATCGTTTTCAGTTTATATTAATAATTATTTTTCACTTTTTAGTTTGATGTGCTTTTAAAGCATGTTTTTTTTGTTTTTTTAAACTATATTTATTTTTCACTTTTTAGTTTGATGTGCTATGAAAGCGTGTTTTTTTAGTTTTTTTAAACTATATTTTTATTGCTTATTGATGCTGATATTATAACATATTACGATCCAACAGATACTTCTGAAAAAATATATATATATTTTTTTTTCAGCCATAGACGAGATTTGAACTCACGCCCGAGGAGTCCGTCGTTTCGCGTCGACTAAGACTTGTGCCTTAGCCCGCTCGGCCATCGAACGAACTGAGAATCACGGAATGTACTAACAGTAATAAGCCACTTGCTCTCACGTAGAGGATACGTGAGGAAAGGAAATTATTTAATTCTGGCGATCCTGATCAGGATAATGATATAAACTTATCAAATTATTGTATTATTACCGGTTCTTCGTAAGTGTACAAAGTTTCAATTAAATCTGTCCGTTTAAAGTGGGTCAAAATCGAGTCCAAAGAGTCGGTTACAAACAAACATACAAATGAAGCTAATAAAAGCGTGTTAAAAAAGAGCTATCTAGTCTTTTATTAGATTCTAAACAACCATCGTTGTGGCAAGGTTTCACTTTCGTTCACATTCAATGCAAATTACAGATTTGGGGCATCTGTAATTTGCATTATGTTTTCATTTAAATTATATTGCCAGGTATGCTTCTACATTTTTTAATTAATTTTTTTTTTTTAATTTTACTTCCTCACCCCTCGAAAGTGGTATGTATTCGTGAAAAAAAATTTTAAAATTTTTATTGCATTTCTGGACGAATCTCAAGGAATAATGACGACACACAAAATTTTAGACAGAAAAAATTTTCTGTCGTGTGTGTCTGTTTGTGTGGTTCGCGATAGCAGCTACAGTTTTTGAGATAAAGCTTTCAAATTTGGTACACACATTCTAGAGATCAAGGAAGACATTGAGTTCGTTAATGATCAAAATCGGTCCCAATGTCTAAAAAAAATATTAGTGACATTCCATCAATGTGACTTTTTTGAAACGTCAAAATGTGACTTTTTCGAAACGTCAAAAATTACTTTTATTATAAACTCCACCACACGTCGAGTTTTACTACGGTAAGGAAGTTCTGATCCCCAAGTAATTGGCAGCGGTTTTTAAATTGTCAATAACGTCACATTGAATAATTATTTTTTGTCTTTAATTTTAATTACGGTGTATATATATATATATATATATATATATATATATATATATATATATTATATATATATATATATATATATATATATATATATATATATATATATATATATATATATATATATATATATATATATATATATATATATATATATATATATATATATATATATATATATATATATATATATATATATATATATATATATATATATATATATATATATATATATATATATATATATATATATATATATATATATATATATATATATATATATATATATATATATATATATATATATATATATATATATATATATATATATATATATATATATATATATATATATATATATATATATATATATATATATATATATATATATATATATATATATATATATATATATATATATATATATATATATATATATATATATATATAATATATATATATCGCGACGCCAAGAAAAAATTGTTAGGTGACAGGAAGTTTGAAAATGTATGATTCTAGTAGTACAATCAATTCTAAGGCTTTTTTGTCTTAGGCACATTTTCATTTAAATAAGTAGTTTTTAAATTATAACAAATTTTAATGTTTTTAATTTTTTTTAATTGATAATAATCAGCCCAGAACTGGCCAGTACATAAATAACATAATATACTAGTTGTCAAGAGGATTGCATGATATATGTATGCAGATTAAAATTTATGTTAACTTCATTATCTATTTTGCGTCTGATGCTGCTATAATTTTTAATCAGGCGTAGTTTTCAATTAATTTGATTTCGCCTTCAGTCATCATCACCCCTCTTATTTTATTTACTTTGTTTATAATTAGTCTACTTTAAAGTTTTCATCGCTACATTACTTGTATATACTGTGAGATAATATAATACGACTGTTGTTAAAAATAGAATCATTAAGCTTAGCTGGAATCATTATGTTACTTACTTGACTTCGCCAAATATAACCGGACGAAAAATCATGTATCGAAATTCGTTTCGATCACCACGACCATCTCAGATTTCGAAAAAAATGTGTCTAAGCATGATTTTAGTCCAAGAAAATGAGGTGAGAAGTTGACATTAATTCGATAGTGATTGAAAATATTTGGTAGTTGTTCAGAATTAAAAACTGAGTATAATGATCCAAGATTCACAATAATTCTTGTGGGGTGTGTACTAGTGTGTAGTTTAACCGTGAGCCACACGCAAAGTTGTGCAATCAAAACCCCTGACGCTCTTAGTTGTTTAATTCATTATGTACATTTTGTTAACTATTGAAACGAGTCCAAAAAATTCATAGATGTTCTACGCATTGTGGAGAAATTTTCTACAATGAAAAAAAATATTCGACCAAAGAATCTAATTAAGACAGCTTCGCGAAAAAAAATCTCAAAATCATCGGGATTTCAGCAGAATTAAAGTTAAGATATTGGAGATTATTTAATATTTATCGTATTCGTAAACTAAAAAAATGTATGTGCAAAATGAAGGTCTTTTAATAACTGATAAATATGATCCCTTGATATTTTATTGTGAAAGATATACATAGTTTCGTCGTAAAAAATTCATAACTAAACAAAAAGTACCATTTTTATCAATCCCTTGCATGGAAAATGTTTAGCAATGTTTAATGTATCAAAAACTGTCAACTTTTATGAAGACTTGGTAACAACGAGTATATTGTATTTATTTTTTTCGGATTTTTTCCATTATAATTTATAACTTCTTTTAAACAAACAATTATTATAAGTAAAGTTGGCCGAGGTCACCTGGCCGACAGAGCCGTCATATGACTCATATGTTTACATCATATCATAATACTTGAATAACTACAATAAATGGAAATAACTTTTAACAATAATGTTACATTTTATAAAAATTTGTATAAAACTCACCCTTTTAAACAGATTTATGAAGTAGTTTGGTTGTCGTCATCACAAAGTGAGGAAGATCTATAGTATAATACCATCAGGTATGTTTCTACAGCTGTCTCCGTCAGCGATGTTAGCTTTGGTGAAAAAATATGTTTGTATTTTGAAAATGACCGTTCGAGATCTACGAATGTAATACAGGCATAAGTAAAACAATCTGTGAACTCACTTAACGAAGTTGTAGATGCACCATCACAAATTTGTCTTAATTTGCTAAAATCAGGATCTTTCTGTAATACACTCTCGAATTTTTCACTAACGCGATTAATTTTTGCGTCATTTATAGCCTGTAGCTGTGTATTTACGTCGTCCATTATTTGCAGCGATTCCACTAACGACAACGAACTATTTTGCAATTTTTCTATCGCGTCATGTAGTCCTCTATAATTGTTATTAATAGTTTTTAAATCTGTTTCAAGGGAAACAGCTTGTCTGGCTTTCCCTAATAGCTGCAGCCTCGTTAGGATTGAACTGTAGTATCACAGCTTTTATTTGTTGAAAATATTCAGCATAATAAAAAGTTGCTTTCAACCACGTTCCCTAACTGTAAGAATCGGCTCTGGTGGTTCAGGGATACCAGGACACTGTCTGTGAAATGCTCAAAGCCGTTTAGGAGATTTGAGAAATACTTTTTTTGTATTTGCTATTAATGCACCTCTGGAAAACATTTTCGAATCGTTTCTGCCACAAGATGTAACGCATGCACTTTACACGTAACATGTAAAAACCTACAATTGTCTCTTTGAAGAGAACGGCCTACCACACGCATTGTCGCGGCACCATCAGTCACAAACATCAATACTTGACTTGTTTAAAGTTCAAATTTTTCGAATGTCTCCAACACCACATGCGTAATTATTTCGCCAGTACACGCAGTTAGTCTTTTACTAGCTAGTAAAAGTGGAAATGTTAGTTTAAGAGGGTCCAGTACACGTACTATAATATTTAAAATATAATTTTTTTTACAATCTGTCGTCTCGTCAATACATAACCAGAGCCGTGTATTTTTTAATCCACATTTAATCCTATTTACAATGTCTTCACGAACAGCTGGAATATATCTACGTAACGATGTACGTTCATGCACCTGGGGATTGTATTTATTCCAAAACTCCCGAAATGGTTGTTTATCCAGTATGTGTAGCGGAATATTACAGGCTATTAACATTAACAATAAATCAAACATAAACTGAGTTGTCAAAGGCATGCCATTCTTTTTATTTAGATGTTGCACGGTATTGATATGACGACGACAATCTGTTTTGTGCCAACATAATTAAGTCTTGATTACAAACTTTACAAATTATTTTGCATCCGTCATAGAATAAATCCGGAAATTCACCGATAAATGTATTCACTGTGTCCGCGTACAGTCGTTTTTTACCCTTTGGCGCGTTTGACATTATGTATAATTTATAGGTACAACCTCACGCATTAACCTTTTAAATAAGACTACAGCGTAAATCACTTCTAAATGGGCACGTGTGACGCCAGCGCAAGACCGTGGCTGTACTCCAGCCACCTCGGCCAGCTTTAATTATAAGCTTTGATAAAATGGTACTATTGTGTATTATGAATTTTTTACGGTGAAACTATATAGGTTTTAGAATAAAATATCAAGATATCATATTTATCAGTTATCAAAAGACCTTTATTTGGCACATAATTTTTTTTTTGGTTTATCATAAATAATCTCCAAGATATATTAACTTTAAGTCTACTGAAATCCCGATGATTTTTTTTTTCATTGCGGAAATATCTCCACAATGCGTACAACATAAATGAATTTTTTGGACTCGTTTCAATAGTTACCAAATGTACATAATGAATTAAACAACTAAGAGCGTCAATACAGCCGCTCTCGCGCGTCACGGTTTTTGATTGCACAACTTTGAGCGTAGCCCACGGCTAAAATATAATTTATACATATAGGGTGTTTCAGGAATAAGTATCATAACTTGGGGAGTGGGTAGATAATCGCGAAATATTAAAAAAAGCTAAATACAATTTTCCTCTAAACCTCCTCCTTTGTGCTGTAGAGGGTGATAAACTCAGATTAATAATACTAGAAGATGAGTAACAAAACATAAAAATTTGTCCGATTTATCTATATACTATGAGAGATACGTAAATATTATCACTGGTTTTATTCCTATTGGTCACAATCATGAACACCGCACGAAGAAACCCGATTGATACACGATCTATCACCGTCTGACAACAAATAGTGTTCTGTAAGACGACGTCTGTCACTTTAATCTGTGTTTTTAAGTGATTTTAAAGTTTTGTTATTTGGTACTATGATTAGTAATCGATTTTTAGTTATAAAAAATTTATGTATAATTATTTATTCAGAAACAATGACTCATAAGTACGTAGTGTCGGTCAAAGAGGAAAACCACGAGGTTGTTACACAGGTAAGTAAACAAAATAAATCAGGGCCGGCATAATGCGAAAGTGTGAAAGCTCAAAAATAAAACTAAAATTAATGATAGCTTTACAAAAAACAACATTTGATTCCATTTGAATAGTAAAAAATCCACATTTTTTCAAAAAAGATACTTATACAAAAATATTTATTTTAACTTAACTGGAAATTTCATTCTTAAGGATGCTCACAAACCGTAGATGTTTTAAAGTCAATTGATATTTTTTAATACAATTTTAAAGGTTGTTATTAAAAAATGTGTTTATTTTCAGATTTCCCGAGAATTTGGAGAGAAGAGAAAGTTGGCTGAAAGCTCTCAAAATGGAAAATGCCAGCAAGTGGAACTACGTGTGTTCACAACACTTTAAAAAAAGTGATTATAATATTATAAGATTTGGATTAAAAGTGTTAAAAATCAATGGTATTCCATTTTTCCCCTGGCACCACTGTCACCAATTTCGTCACACGTACTGTCCAGGTTAGTAGAGAATTATATTGAAAATTAATAATATACTAAGTAGTCGCTCATTCATACCTCATGAAATGATATCAAGTAGATAGGTACCTACAGAGCATCAACTGTTTTGTTGTTATGTTACTTTTATTGCAGTGATGTAGGTTTGTATCATAGATTTATTAAACCTCTTTGGTTTGTATATTTCAAAGAAATCTCATTTGACTACTATGACTACTCAGTATATTATTAATTTTCAACATAATTCTCTAATAACCTGAACAGTACGTGTGACGAACCTGGTGATAGTGTTGCCAGGGAAAAAATAGAACAGTACTGATTTTCAAGACATTTAATCCAGATCTTTTAATAGTATAATCACTTTTTTAAGTTTTCTGAACACACGTAATGCCTCTTACTGGCATTTTCCATTTTGAGAGCCTTCAGTCAACTTTCTCTTCTCATCAGATTCTCGGGAAATCTGAAAATAAAATTTTTTTTAATAACAATCTTTAAAATTGAATTAATAAAATATCAACAGACTTTAAAACATCTACAGTTTGTGAGCTATCTTAAGAATGAACTTTCCATTCAAGTTAAAATAAATATTTTTGTATAAGTATCTTTTTTAATAATATGTGGATTTTTCACTGTTCAAATTGATTTAAATATTGTTCTTTATTTTTTGTAAAACCAACATTAATTATAGTCATTTTTGAGCTATCACACTTTCGTATTCACGCATTATGCCGACCCTGATCTGTTTTGTTTACTTACCTGGTAAAAGATAAATTACCCCGTTGTTTTCCTCTCTGGCCGCACACTTATTAGTCATTATTTCTCAATAAATATTCACTAAATAAATCTTTATAACTAAAAATCGATTAATCAGTACCCAATAACATAAAACTTTAAAATCACTTGAAAACAAGAGATTAAAATAGCAACAGCAGAATAGCATTGAAAAATACATTACTCAAGCAAACAAATTTTGTATACCTATTAAGGTGTAAGTTATGCAAACGCATTAAAATAAACGCTGAAGCCTGGAGCCGCCACTGGTTTGTTTTGGATACGTTGATATGTAAACATGCAAATTGTTGTTTATGTAACAGTCATAATAATCAGTGTATCTCTCATGGGTGTTACTTATCTTTATATTATTAATCTGAGGTGATAAAGGTAGCTATGTAATAAAAGTGCATTTTTTATTACATATCTTCCATCAATGCGGACATATCAATTTCAAAATACGCACATATTAGTTACTCCTAAAGACCAATTAGTACACTTAATTTTACCATATTGTAATAAACCAGTGGTGTAAAACCACTGACTCAATAATCAATTTTTACGCTACACTTTTTTAACACTCTATATATCGCAAACATTATGCATGTCTAACAGCCTTCATTCAATTTCCTACCAAAAACAGGTACTCTTTGTTGAACCCGCTAAAAGGTTCATTTTCTAAGATATTTTGATTTTTTGTAGGGTAACATTCATTCTGGATTTTTAACGTTGCTATTGTCACATGTAAATTTTTAATAATTGTTTTCTGTCAAACTAATAACTAGTTGTGAACCATTAATGTGAGCATTTACGTTACTAGTTACTTTCAATTAACTATTGTTAATTACTGAATGACAGTATGGTACATTTTACTTTTTCGGAATATTCTGATATGCATTTGCTATATGAAGAATGCAAAGGAATTCTAAAATGTCAGTAAGAAGGTATGTTGTAAAATACTCCGATCGAGTTCTTCCCAATCGAAGAACATTTGTAGCAGTAGATCGCCGGTTAAGAGAAACCGGAACATTTGCCCCTGTAGCCCATAATCATGGAACTAACAGGACAACTAGGACGCAAAGAAATATAAATAATATTTTAGAACAAATTGATATGAACCCTAGTATTGGTGTCAGATTATCACTACAAACTGGAATCTCTGCAACATCAGTTTGGAGACTTGTAATTAAAAGAAATGCAGTTACTTCCTTTTCATCTCCAAAAAGTGCAAGACCTTTTACATACTGACCTGAGCCAAGAGTTGAATTCTGCGAATGGTTGCTTCGTAAACTGAGAAGGGACGGCGATTTTTGTAATAATATCCTGTTTACACACGAAGCAACTCTCACGCGAAGTGGCATATTTAATATGCATAATTAGCATGTGTGATCTGATGAGAATCCTCATGCTGTAAAGGTTGCAAATTTTCAGCATAAGTTTAAAATTAATATTTGGGCTGGAATAATTGGAAACCAATTTATAGGACCTTTTATTTTACCGGAAAATTTGAATTGAAATCGGTATGTTCAATTTCTTAAGGAAAATGTAATGCTTCTGCTTCTGCATTAGCGCAGAATTTCCATGTGGTTCATTCATGATGGGGCGCCACCTCCATTTACAGTCCAAGAAAGGAATTGGCTAAATGAACAATTTTGAACAATTTCTTGGCAAGTGGATAGGTCGTGGAGTAGATGCTCCTATGAAATGGCCAGCACGATCGCCAGAGGTCAATCCTATGGATTATAGCATTTGGGTAATTTTAAAACAAAAAGTGCATGCAGAACCATTAATACTCTAGATGAACTTAGAGAAAGGATTACAAACGCTTGTAGGGAGTTGTCCACTTCCAGATTTACTTTAGGGAAAGTGAGTAAACAAATAAAAAAAATGCTCAAAAATGCATTCAACTTGAGGGACGTCACTTTGAGCAGTTAATGAAATAGTCCTCAATTTATTTAACTTCGACTGATATTGTTTGTATTTTTCAACATGGTAGCGCTTATAGCTATTTACTCGTTACCGAATATTGATGGTTCGAATCCATCCCGGAGCAAGCTGCAAATTTTATTTGTAATTTGTTTCGGATTAAGATGGGAAAGAACTGTTGATGCCCTAGATGTGGTTCGGAGTCCACAATAAACTGTAGGGCCTCGTCTCTCTTTACTCAACAGTAAATCCTAGGATTTTCTGGGAGTTATTTCGGTGGTTTGAGAGGCGGTTAAGAAAACATTTTAAGAACACAAGAAAACAAAACCATTTTTGAAAAAAATGCATTTTTTGTACTACCTTTATCACCCTCTACAGCACAAAGAAGGGGATTTAGGGCAAAATTGTATTTAGCTTTTTTTTAATATTTCGCGAATATCTACCCACTCCCCAAGTTACGATACTTATTTCTGAAATACCGCCGGGAATTTTTTTTTTGAGAATTTTGCCCTTTAAAAAATTTTGAAACAACTTTTCATTAATGATTTCTGAGAAAATTTTATTCTTGAGAAAAGTTGGTGCGTGATTTCAAATTTATAGACTGGTTACACAAATTTGTATTAATTCCAGAAAATTAAATTATTTGAAATTTTTCGATGGATGTTTGTTCTTCAATCGATCACAAATAATTCAATTGTTTGGCATAAGCACAAGGACGAATACAAATTTGTGTAATTAGTATTTAATTTGACTTTTCTCAAGTATAAAATTCTCTGAGAAATCACTAATGAAAAAGTTTTATATTTGTTTCAAACGCTTTGGACCACGTTATATGTTTCGACATATTTAGTATACACGAGGATGATACCTACGGGTTTGAAACCCCAGTATAATATTGAGTCACTATACGAGACTATCGTTCACGAGACTTTCTGACCCCGTAAAAGAAATTAATTTTTCGATTAATGTATAATAAATTTCGTCGATGTGTTAAAAATGAAAAAAAATTACAAAATATCGCCACACAAACTAACCCCTTTATAGAAAATAATATAGAGTGGAATGAAAAATAATATTAACTGAACATTTTTGTTAATTATTATTTACTAACTGTTACAAATCTTATCACAGATAAGTATAACATATAACTTTTTAAACAATTATTTTCCCGGCTATTTGCCAAAACGCTGAAACTTGGATTACAAAAAAGATAATATGCACATTATGTTCAGTACTACTGACTCAATAATGTTATTTTTAATTTCAACTATTCTGTCTAATAAAACCAAAAATAAATAAAACACAAGGTACTCACCAGTTGACACTCACTTTATGGCAAGCAGAAACACGTGTCGGTAGATATTTTAAAGTTTTTTAAAGTGAGTGTCAACTGGTGAGTACCTTGTGTTTTATTTGTTTTTGGTTTTACTAGACAGAATAGTTGAAATTAAAAATAACATTATTGAGTAAGTAGTACTGAACATAATGTGCATATTATCTTTTTTGTAATCCAAGTTTCAGCGTTTTGGCAAATAGCCGGGAAAAATAATTGTTTAAAAAGATATATGTTATACTTATCTGTGATAAGATTTGTAAAGTTAGTAAATAATAATTAACAAAAAATTTTCAGTTAATATTATTTTTCATTGCACTCTTTATTTCAACTTTTATCAAGAAGAGGAACTTAATTTGTTTTTAAATTATTTCATTGACCCTAAGGCGTATTTCCACTATATAATTTCAATTATTCTGTTCTCTGAAGCCATTAATGTTTATTACATTAAGGTTTACAAGTTTCCTTACTTTGGATTCTTTAAATGTGCTGGCTACCCTGATGACGCTATGGCAAGCAGAAACACGTGTCGGTAGATATTTTAAAGTTTTTTAAAGTGAGTGTCAACTGGTGAGTACCTTGTGTTTTATTTGTTTTTGGTTTTACTAGACAGAATAGTTGAAATTAAAAATAACATTATTGAGTCAGTTGTACTGAACATAATGTGCATATTATCTTTTTTGTAATCCAAGTTTCAGCGTTTTGGCAAATAGCTGGGAAAATAATTGTTTAAAAAGATATATGTTATACTTATCTGTGATAAGGTTTGTAAAAGTTAGTAAATAATAATTAACAAAAAATTTTCAGTTAATATTATTTTTCATTCCACTCTATATTTTATCAAGAAGAGGAATTTAATTTGTTTTTAGAAAATAATATGACTGTTCTCGTGCCTTTTCCCAAAAAATAATTTACTTCATGAGTTAACACCACTTTTTCATAAATAACCATAACTCTCCTATCATATCTATATCATAGCATTAACAAGTAAATTACACGCCGAAGTACATTATATAAATCTACATCCCACACTTCATGTTGACAGTAAAGAGTATCCGCATTACCAAAACGACAGTTAAACCCACACTTATTTAATAATTTAATAATAACCACGTCCTACCTAATATTTGCTACAATTTTTTCACAGTTTAAGACTGTTTCAAAATCGGGCCAGGCGCTTTTTCTTAAGCAGCAGTCGTTCTTTTAAATGTCTACTTCCTCTTTAGTTTCTTAAATTAGATTAAATTAGCAATAATAAGCTGGAGTATCATTTAAAACTTACATTAATATAAACTGTATCAAGTTCTTTGAATAAAATACATGCTGGGTGGGCAATGGCATAGTTAATAATTTGAAAGAGGAATATCTCACATAATTTTTTACATTATAGGGTCACAGGCCACATTTGATACCAGCGCTAAATTAACTGCATTGTTCGGTAAAATGTAGAAATAGAAAGTGGAATATATTTAATAATTAAACTTTGACCCTTGAATTTCAACAGTAATATCATAAATACGTACAAATGGATATTTATTTGTAAACAATCAGACATAAATATGTCTTTACTCAAATAATATTTAAAAAAATCTATACCGTGTTATTTTCGAGATCATAATTTTTTAATTATTCAAAATCTATTCAATAAATATTAATAATATTGAGTTAATTAATAATATTTTGGCCACCGATAACGTGCACTTCATTTTACATCATTCCCTTTCAGAAAGTAAATTCCGCAAAACTGAAAATTCCTGCTAAATTTCCTTCACAAATTCCTGACATCTTTAAATGAAAAAATATTTTTAATATATTTGCCATGCTTGCCAAAAATCCCAAATACATGGTATTACAATAATGAATAAACTGAGAGTTTAAAAATATAATTCTAATAATTATAATAAATAGAAAGCTGAATAATTACACAGCCCTACAAAATAAATTTTTTGTCGTGGTGCCTGGAAAATACGAACTGATTTAGGGTATTTCTGATGTGCTGGTTCCAAAAAATAACTCGCTTTTTTCCCTAGCAGCTCTAGTTTTTGAGATACACCATGGTGAAATTTATTACTTATACGAATAATAATATCAAAATCAAAATAACTAAATATTTAGGAGAACAAAATTGTATGTTCTTACCTGAAATTAGAATGTAATTATTAGTCTTTTTTATAATTCTTGGTATTCCCATTACTGTACAAATCTACCTGCCTAACCGGAAACAACCCCAGTCCCCACCCTATTTCATTTACCTGTAACATTGGGTTTCCCGTATCTCTGCCTGTATCCCACAGTTCAGTGTAGTATTGTGCTTTCGTGTGTGTACTAATTTGCTTTAAATTGTTGCGTGAATATTAAAAATTGAATTACAACAATGGCTTCTACAAGCAGACGGAATTGTGTGAACCACCCAGATGTTTTTTGTTATATTTGTGGGGAGTACTCTTTCAAGGGAAGTAGAAAACCCATATCTGACTTTATAAAAAGAGCATATTTAGCGTATTTTGGCGTCCAGTTAGGAGATCAGGATAAATCATGGGCACCACATTTCGTATGCAAATCATGTGTAGAACATTTGCGACAGTGAACAAACGGAAAGAGAACGTGCTTAAAATTTGGAGTACCTATGGTATGGAGGGAGTCAAAAAACCATCATGATGACTGCTATTTTTGTTCTGTCAGCATTAATCGCAATAACCGGCATAAATGGACATACCCTAACTTGGAGTCAGCAAGAAGACCTCTTCCTCATTCTGAAGAAATACCTATTCCAACGTTCAGTAACTTGCCTACGCTTCTGGAGGATGACTCAGATACATCGCTTGACGAGGTGCAGTTCAACAAATGTGAAAGTGACAGTAATTTTGAAGGACTTTCAACAAGTCCCCAACGTTTCAGTCAACAAGAGCTCAATGATCTTGTTAGAGATATGAACCTCTCAAAGGAGTCGTCCGAATTGCTTGCATCTAGATTAAATGAAAAGAACTTACTGTGTCCAAGTACTAATATTACATTTTATCGTACCAGAGAGAAAGATCTGCTGCCGTATTTCTCTAAAGAAAATAACTTAGTGTTTTGTAATGACATAAAAGGTCTCTTGGAGAAGATGGGGTTAACAGAATACACGGCAAGTGAATGGCGTCTTTTTATAGACAGTTCTTCCCGAAGTTTAAAATGTGTACTTTTACACAATGGTAATAAACATGGTTCTATACCTATTGAACATTCCACCACTATGAAAGAGGAATACGCGACAATATCATTGGTCCTGAAAAAAATCAAGTATGAAGAGCATCAGTGGTCGATTTGTGTCGATCTAAAAATGGTAAACTTTCTCCTCGGGCAACAAAGTGGATACACAAAATATCCTAGTTTTTTATGCTTGTGGGACAGCAGAGCTAAGGCCCAGCACTGGATTACCAGAAATTGGCCTTTAAGAAATGCTTTAGTTCAAGGAGAACACAACGTTCTTAACGAACCGTTGGTTGACAGAAACAAAATCATCTTGCCACCATTACATATCAAGCTGGGTCTTATGAAGCAATTTGTTAAGGCTTTGCCTCGAGATGGATCTTGTTTTGAGTATTTGACACTTAAATTTCCAAGGCTTAGCAGAGAAAAAGTGAAGGCTGAAATTTTTGATGGTCCTCAGATAAGGCAACTTATAAAGGACCCGCATTTCACGACATCAATGAACGAGCTTGAATCTAATGCCTGGTGCTCTTTTGTTGAAGTAATTAAAAATTTTCTTGGAAAACATAAAGCAGAGAATTACGTCGAATTAGTAGAACAGATGCTTTCTAACTTTCACACACTCGGATGTAACATGAGCATTAAGGTCCATTACCTTCACAGCCACTTGGACCATTTTCCAGAAAATTTAGGTGCTGTTAGTGAAGAACAGGGGGAAAGATTTCACCAAGACATCCGCATTATGGAAGAAAGGTACCAAGGAAGATGGGATACCCACATGATGGCCGATTACTGCTGGAATCTTCAGCGGGACTGTTCTGGTAAACCTTACGCAAGGAAATCTTATAAAAGAAAATGTTTAAGTGATGATTGAAAGTTGCATATTTTATGTATATTTTTTTTCTGTTAAATAAATACCTTCTACCCACTTTTTTTGTATTTCAGTTGAAAGTTGTAATCAAATAGTAATATTTTAAAAACTTATATAACAAAACATTATATCTAATTTTAGCGAATTGTTCCTATATAGGGCAGAAAATAGTATATTTCGAAAAGTAGATCTGATAGAACAAATCTGACGGCATTTTTGGATTAGGCACCCCAAAATTACTCAGTTAAACTTAACAAATCCCAGGCACCAAAATGTGTGTTGGCCAGTGATCAAACGGTCGCGTTAAAAAGATTATTTTAACTTAAAGGCTGATAAGGGTAATAAGATTGTTATTTTAGATGAAGAGGATTATTATGAAAGGGTAGAAAACCTGATTAGTAATGGTCCTTATAAAAGACTTTCTAGAAATCCATTACCAAAAATGATACTGAAGTAAGAAATGTACATAAATCCTGTAGCAACCTTATTACTCCAGCTTTAAATAGGAGGTTATATGTGTACTAGTGTACCTAGTCTGTACTGCTTGCATGTGATACATATACCAGAAAAGTCGGTGCGTCCTATTTTTCAGCAATTGGATCGCCGACTTACACCTATCAAAATGGTTAACATGATTTCTTTAATAAGGTGAAAAAGTTCCAGCATGAAGGTGAAATTTTGATCTCCTTTGACGTTTGTTTATTCTTTCCAAGTGTTCCCATATCACAGACCTTAGATTACCTTGAGGATTTACTCCAATCAAACAATCTAATTCAATATGTAGTAAAAGAATATATATTTTTTTGAACTCATTAAAATTTGTATGAAACAAAATTGCTTTCGATTCAATGATAACTTCTTCGTGAAGGGACAGCAATGAGTAACACTTTGTGATCATTCATTGCCTGTCTCTTCATGAACAGATTCCAAACAGAAGCAAAAGAAGAATTCGATTATTTTCCCAGTGTTTGGCTTAGGTATATACAGGGTTAGTCGTCTAAAACTGACACCCCTTCATTTCTCTTAATTTTCATCGAATTGAAAAATTCAAAAAAGGATTTTACACGTTTTTTAACGAATTTTAGGAATACTTCAACGAATTTTAAAAATTTCCTCAAATTGCAAGGCTGTCAATTTTTTTTAATATTGAATATTTTTTTATTTAAAAAAATTGTCCGTAGTTTTCTTGATTGCAAAAATGTATGATTATTGTGTGTTTGCATGAATAGTTCTTGAGATATTAGTAGAGATATATTGTCACATCACGAGAATAAGTTTAACACAATGGTTTAAAGAAACAATAAGTAGTTTGTTTGGCAGGTCTCCCGTAAGATTATTATTTTATTAAGACACTTTAATTCCAAAGTATTTGGTGCTTCTAATTGTTGATATGGGATATTCTTTGGCCGAAAGAAAAGAAATATTGGAAATTTATCTTACCAGCAATAAAAACAAATCTTTAGCTAAAAGAGAATATGCAAGAAAATTTCCTCAGAGACGCGTTCCCTCCAAGAACACCTTCTCTAACATTTATCACAAGTTTAAGGACGGCAAATCTTTGAGACAAGAAAAGAGAAAAACAGAGGCCCAAAACAGGATAAAGTATGGAATTAGATGTTTTACTTTTTTTTTACCGAACGCCCCAATAAATCTACAAAGGCTGCTGCAGAAGAATTTAATATTTCTCAAGCAAGTATAAGTAGGATATTAAAACGTCATAAATATAAGCCTTATAGAATTTTGCCAGTTCAGCTTTAACTGAAAATAACTTTGCCGACAGAAGAAATTTTTGTAGAGAGATGCTCGATAGAATAGAAGAGTATAATTTTTTAGAAAACGTATTTTAGACCGATGAAAGTAGCTTTTCAACTGCCGAACTTTTTAATAGGAAAAATCGCATTATTGGGCGCCCAAAAATCCACATATGTATTATAAAGAAGATAAAAAACAAGGATATAATACAGTAGATGTGGTGTGGTATTCATCAAAACACAATTGTAGGCCCCGTTCATTGATGGGTCCTTGAATGCAGTACGTTATTTGAATATTCTTCAGGGTAAAGTGGAAAATTATTTAGATAATATTCCCCCTTCCAAACAGGAGTTCTGTTATTTGGCAACAGGACGGCACTCCCACACACTCTGTATGTAACGTAACCGAATATTTGAATGAGAGATATCTACTTTCGGTAGGAAGATACAATCTTATACATTGGCCTGCTAATAGCCCAAACTTCAATCCTTTGGACTTATTTCTGTGGGGAACACTAAAACAAAATATTGATGAAAATTCGATTTATAATAACATCAACGAGCTGAAGGAATGCATTAGACAAGCAATAGAAAAAATGAAAAAAAGATGCCAACTGTGCCTTGAGAGAAGAGGAGGATACGTGGAGAACATATAAACATACTGCAACCCTACCGTTTTAAATACGTAATTATCTCGTATTATTATTATATCGTAATTTTTACGATATTTATTGTAGCCTTTTGAAGTTGTTTTTATTTTCTGTTGTTATTTATTGTTGTACATTGTTGTTCTTATACTGTTCGTTGTCATTTATTAAACTTTGTTTTATTATAATAAAGGTCATTATTAGATATTATATGTTTTCGCATCAAAGAATTATCATATTTTTTTTATAAAAAAAATATCACGACATATCTCGAAAATAGTTGAAGTAATAATACAATTATACAACGTAACAATTTTATCCCTAAATTTAACCACTTTCGAGTGGCAGAGCAACCCCTACATTTTTAAATGGAAAGTAGGGGCTTGTGATACCTCATTTGAAAGGTCTTTTCATTCTCTAATCAAAAAATGCTATGGTTTTAATATTTATTGCACATAAAAACTTACAGCGTTTAGTTCTTGCAGGCTAGCAAAAACAATTTATGTTCTTGTTCAACATTATCAACTTAAAAGAAGACATAAAAACTTATCAAAATTCTTCATAGCTGGCATTGCCAGTTTTATTGAAAACGCCGTAGCTACTTGCTATTTGACTGACAGCAATAAATAGTTGTCAGTGTTTTGAGTATTGTTTTAGTTTTTGCTAACTGCAATTCCTAAACATGGTTTAACAGAAATGCATAAAATAACAATTATACAGATGGTTGGTTACGGAGATAGAATGCGATCACAGGCCGAAGTTGCTCGCCTATTTCAAGAAAAATTGCCGCCTATATCCCAAGGTACAATTAGCAAAATTGAAAAGCAGTTTCGCGAAAATGGACTGTATGGCAGACAAAAAAAACTTCCAATGCAATAGAGTAACAATACCAAATTAGATGTACTGCTTGAGTTTGAAGAAAACCCACATGGTTCAAGTCGACAAGCAGATTCAGCATGAAATGTTTCCCATTCCTCGATTATTCGCCTATTAAAAGAAAATAAAATGCATCCCTATAAACTGAACCCAACTCAGGAGCTTAGTGAAGTTGATAGAAGAACGTATTTTTCTGAACAAATGCAAAGGTTAGATAATAATGTTATCCAACTAGAAAATGTTTTGTTTTCTGATCAGTCCACTTTTACTCTTCACGGCCATGTTAATCGTCAAAACTGTCGCTACTGGGCTAATGAAAATCCTCACTGGATGAGAGAATCACATATGCAAAATCCTAAAAAGGTTAATGTTTGGGCGGGGTTAGTTGGAGACCATGTCATTGGGCCTCTTTTTCATTGATGGCAATTTGCATGGAGATAAGTATTTAGCTCTGCTCCAATATAACTTCTTACCAACTTTGGCAAACTTATATCCTGCTCAAGCAAACCCACAAGTTCTAGCCGATGTGATATGGTTCCAGCAGGATGGAGCACCACCAAATTACTGATTCAATGTCCGGCAATACCTCGACGTAACATTTCCAAATCGGTGGATAGGGAGGCGAGGATCGCTAGAATGGCCAGCACGTTCTCCTGATCTTACACCCTAAGATTTCTTTCTAAGGGGTTATGTAAAAAGTATGGTATACAAAACTAAGCCAAGCGATATAGCTGACTTCAAAAGAAAAAATAACGGTTGCGGTAAGGTCGGTCACGCCTCAGATGTTGGAAAACGTTAGAAGACATTTTTATATAAGATTAGGATGCTGCCAATACGTTCAAGGAACTCATTTTGAACATCTCCTACGATAAAACTAAGTTTTTTATTTAGTTTGCTGTAGCGAATTTCGTCAAGCAGATGAATTTATTTTTGCAATAAATGTTAATTATATATATATATATATATATATATATATATATATATATATATATATATATATATATATATATATATATATATATATATATATATATATATATATATATATATATATATATATATATATATATATATATATATATATATATATATATATATATATATATATATAAATAATCATCTCCAGATGATGCCAACTTGGTTGGCGAATCGCGCTTCGAGTGCAGTATATGGTGTTTTGGTGTTTTATGGAAAACCACATCAGTGTTTGAAAATAGAGGATATAAACTATAATAACATGAGATTTCTTTTTTTTTTTTAAGCAATATTTTTATTTTACATAAACAGTTCTACATAAGTATTAATTTTGAATAGGGGTACCTTTAACACAAAAGTTATGCCTGACCACGCACACTGAGAAATTGTTTTAAAATTATGACCTTTACGACAGACTGCAATAAAGCTTCTATTGGCCAGCGAAAAAGGAAATAAAAAAAATCATATGATTGTTAAAATTTCAAGAAAATTAGTCACCCTGCATAATTTGTAAAAAATGTTAACTTTTTTTAGTTACTCCATGGAGTGGATTTTGATCTAAGAGTTTTTTACACTTTCAAAATGAATTTACTCTCTATGTATTTTTGAGTTCTATTTTCACAGAATTTGAATATTACGTGCAATCTGAGGATTTTTTTAGAGTTTTGAAATAGCCTTAAAATTGAATGGCTGGATGTATTTCAACAAACGTAACGACCTACTTAAAACAAATATCCTTCTCGATTACTTTTTTAACTTCCATAGCCCACAAATAACATCTTAATATATAATTTGCTTTCTTTACTGAATTACTGAAACCTCAACACATTAAATGAGTTAATATTCCATAGTTCCTAATATTATTACTTCTTCGCAACTCGTTAATTAATCGAAAAATATTATTAAAAGTAATTATTCCTCGAAAGATCTTTACGGTGTAAAAACCGGCAACGTAAAAATTAGTTTGTAACTGCGAAGCATCAAGTTTAACTCGTATATTCTCTGTAATAGGCTTATTTATTATTATTTATAACAACTTACAACCAGTAATTCCAAGTCTTTGAAGTGTTATTTTAATGTATTTATAAAAATAATTACTATTTCATATTTTAATATTATCATTAACTGGATACTGTTGCCAGCTACATGCTGATAATGTGTAATCATCTTCATTAAATCTAAGGATTACTATAATTATTATGGTCAGACATCTTGCATATTGAACAAAAAATAAGTATAGTCAACTCACTTTTTAGACAACAAAAAAATATCGATGGTATAACGCAATATGTCGTGCAAAATATTATATTTTGAGCTAGAGATAGATTAAAGTTTATTGATTTCTATTAATTAAACACTAGAATAGAAAATGCTCTGGTGGACTGACACATGTGTTAGTTACAGTTTATTTCAAACTTATTTGCAACATAAGAAACTTTCTTCTTGATCCCTTTACCGACTTAAAAGAAGCTGGCGTTTTTTACGTTGCAAATTGGTTTCAAAGAAACTATACACTCAAAGTTTTAATAACAATTATTATTACTACTAAAAAAACTTTTTCCAGCATTTCAGCACTTACTACATTTGATATTATCAAAAATTTGTGATTACTATATCTGCCACATGGGGTGTATTAAATGTACACTAAAGAGTAAACCTGGAATTAAGATATCCATAACCATGTGTATTGTAAATACTTTTAGAAGGGGAAATTCAAGGATAAGGAATATCATTGCGCAAAAAAAAGTGTTATTAATGAATTTTAATTACAAAAACCAAAAACCAAACACTGGTTACAAATAAATGAAAAATTTAACTAATTGTAAGAAAAATCAATAATTACCCGAATCATCATTGTTGATTACTTCCCTTTTTGTTTCGCGAATTTTCTGAATAAAATGTGTGTAATACAGGAATACATTTTTTTAACAAATAAACCAGATCTTTCTTTTTTTTGGAAAACTGAAAATCATGATGACTTATGAGTAGAGCTGTCCGAGGTCACCTGGCCGCCAGAGCCGTCATATGACTCATATGTTTACATCATATCATAATACTTGAATAAGTATATTAAATGGAAATAAATTTTAACAATAATGTTACATTTTATAAAAATTTGTATAAAACTCACCCTTTTAAACAGATTTATGAAGTAGTTTGGTTGTCATCACAAAGTGGGGAAGATCTATAGTATAATAGCATCAGGTATGTTTCTACAGCTGTCTCTGTCAGCGATGTTCGCTTTGGTGAAAAAATATGTTTGTATTTTGAAAATGACCGTTCGACATCTACGGATGTAATACAGGCATAAGTAAAACAATCTGTGAACTCACTTAACGAAGTTGTAGATGCACCATCACTTTGTCTTAATTTGCTAAAATCAGGATCTTTCTGTAATACACTCTCGAATTTTTCACTAACGCGATTATTTTTTGCGTCATTTATAGCCTGTAGCTGTGTTTTTACGTCGTCCACTATTTGCAGCGATTCCACTAACGACAACGAACTATTTTGCAATTTTTCTATTGCGTCGTGTAGTCCCCTATAATTGTTATTAATACTTTTTTAAATCTGTTTCAAGGGAAACGCCTTGAAAGCTTGTCTGGCTTTCCCCTAATAGCTGCAGCCTCGTTAGGGTTGAACTGTAGTATCACAGCTTTTATTTGTTGAAAATATTCAGCATAATAAAAAGCCGTGGAAATGTTGGTTTAAGAGGGTCCAGTACACGTACTATAATATTTAAAATAGAATTTTTTTTACAATCTGTCGTCTCGTCAATACATAACCAGAGCCGTGTATTTTTAATCCACATTTAATCCTATTTACAATGTCTTCACGAACAGCTGTAATATATCTACATAAGGATGTACGACTTGGTAAGTTCACCTGGGGATTGTATTTATTCCAAAACTCCCGAAATGGTTGTTTATCCAGAATGTGTAGCGGAATATTACAGGCTATTAACATTAACAATAAATCAAACATAAACTGAGTTGTCAAAGGCATGCCATTTTTTTATTTTGATGTTGCACGGTATTGATATGACGACGACAATCTGTTTTGTGCCAGCACATTAAGTCTTGATTGCAAACTTTACAAATTATTTTGCATAAATTTATTCACTGTGTCCGCGTACGGTCATTTTTTACCCTTTGGCGCGTTTAACATTATGTATAATTTATAGGTACAACCTCACGCATTAACCTTTCAAATAAAACTGCAGCGTAAATCACTTCCAAATCGGCACGTGTGACGACAGCGCAAGACCGTGGCTGTACTCCAGGCACATCGGACAGCTCTACTTATGAGTCATATATCTGGATCAAATTCACAAAGCCTCTTTTTTTTTTCTTCCAGACCTCGCTTGTCAGTTAAGTCTAATTCAAGGGATGTGTCATCGGAAAGTGTACTTTTGTATCGAATTGTAACATTTTTCTCTCTAGAAATGCAGCCATTTTATGTTTAGCCAATTAATTTTGTCATGTTTGTCCTTACTTGTATTTTGCGTAGTGTTAACTACAACATCTGCAACAAGTTCTTGAAATTTTTTGAAGAAACTCCTATTCCTCAAATCAACTACACAATAATATCTTATATTAGGTGTCTACAGGCAAATCTACAAAAAGCCAGGGCTGCCACATAGGTAATTGACAAAAGATTTAAAGTAGAGAAAATCGACATCGCTCTCCTCCAGGAATTCTGGACAAGAACACAGGTCGAGTAAGAGACCTGGGACATACTTCTGGCAAAGTAATAGAGATCGGCTCTGATGAAAAACCCAGAGCCTGTATCTTGATCATAAATAATATGAACTATTTTGTACTTACAGGTTACTGCACCCAGGGCGTTGTAGCCGTCCAGATATCGATCTCGGGGGGAGGAAGCAAGATGAAAATAATCGTCTGCTCGGTCTACTTCCCGGATGATAGAGTTGCAGATGAACCTCCTCCAGCTGCAGTGCGGGATTTAATCGCCTACAGAAAAGGAACAATATCCACCTAGTTATTAGATGTGATGCGAATTCCCACGATACAGCGTGGGGAAGCACGAACATTAATCAAAGATGTGAGTCGGTTTTTGAATATTTATTAGGCGAAGGACTAATTGTGAATAACATTGGCTCCGAATTAACCTTTGTCACCAGAAATAGGAACGAGGTATTAGATATCACAATCAGCTCAAACTACTTGAGTAACAAGATAACCGATTGGAAGGTATCTTCTGAACCCTCGTGTTCAGATCACAAACATATTCTATTCAATATAGAAGCTGGACAAAGACCTATGTTGACTTATCGAGATCTGAAATGCACAGACTGGGAAGGATACAAACACTCCCTCCTGTATTACCTTCAATCCACTATCACCACAATCAAGAATCGTGATGAAACTAAAACTGCGGCAGAACAGATCCGAAACACGATTGTCTCAGCCTACAACAAAAACTGTCAACTGAAGACAAAAAAGGACAATAGAGGCGCGTCTTGGTGGAACAAGAATTTGGAGAAAATGAGAAAAGAAGTTCGATGCCTCTTTAATCGAGCTAAAGCTTCGGGCGACTGACCTGTACCGCTGTATGGTGAAGAGGATCCGATTCTAATATTTGGCAAAGTGCAACTGCTGCCAGAGGATCTGGACACATTCTCACCCAATGAAGTTATCAGTTTCATTAAGAGACTGAACTTATTGGGTAAAATATAATTAGGAGTACGCCACAATAGGCCTACTGATGGCTGCAGTGGAGTGTCCAACAAGGACCCACTCACAAAAAACCTAACCTAACATATTTCTCTGCAATTGACGCACTTTTTCCCACTTAGTCAAAGTTTCATTTTTTCTCACCACTTTCAACTTCAAATTCTTCTGTACACTCCTGCACCTTTTTCCGTTTTTGAATCTCATCATCAAAGGAAATTAAAAAAAAAACTTTGCACTTTTTCCGTTTTTGAATCTCATCATCAAAGGAAATTAAAAAAAAAAACTTAAAGACCACTAAGAACCTCAAGAACAACAGTGCTTTATAAACCTGAAAATATGTTGGCTGTCAGTGTTAACAACGGAAAACGAGAATAATTATAATTATTACTCTTATATAAAAACAAATATATACATATCATCAGATGCAAGGCACGTTGAGATGTAAATACATATTAAAGTAAAACTTATTAACATTTTTGTTTAATATAATTAGCATCTTCAAACGTTTTAAACAGCAATAAACACTATTCAAACTTTTACTCCTTGTCGCATAATTCATAATTAAACAGCACGAAGCACGACATTAAAATTAAATTACCTTTTTTAGTATGTATAATAGGATAACTTTATAGTAATCGACTCATCGTCTACTCTGGCTCAGCAGGGGTGAGAAAGTAATAAATTATTTATTAAAAAAGTATATATATATATATATATATATATATATATATATATATATATATATATATATATATATATATATATATATATATATATATATAAATTGTGTTTCTTTTATACTCTTATATACTGTCTTAATTTATCTACTTGAATTCTTCTTTTTAAGATACAAGATAGTAAAAGTATGAAAAAAAAACACCTAGAGTTGCCGTAAGAAAACTACAGAATCTGTTTTTGAGGATTAAGGTTATTTTTCTAATATTTCTGTTAATTTAAAGTTATATAGCCGTACTGTAATCAATTCAAATAAATCTAAACAGCAAAACTTTACACAAAGTTAGATCCCATGCAAATGTCTATCGGGTAAACCGCAAAGATCAAACCTGAGGCCGCTATTGATTTCAATCATTATTTTACTAACGATTTACGGCTGGTTTTATACTTTCTGTTTACAAGATGTTAATTTTTATATTTCGTTATTATAGGAAGCATTAGATTCGTACAAAAATTAGTATAACAATTTTATTTTAAATTTAAATAAAATGAAAGTATTACTAAAAATTTCTAAAAACCTGCAATCTGAGAGAATAACCCATTCAAATAGGGCAAATAGAGTTTGAATTTCCAATGTACAAGTTGGTCTGAGTTCCTCCTTGCTGCATAGCTTATATGTTAGTATATTCGGCCATATCTTCAAAATCTTTTTCATATATGTAATGACTAAAATACTCCAGTAGAGTAAGCGGTTGTATTATGCTATTGTTTTTGGAAGGTGATTCCCAACTAATTACTTTTTTTGGAAGTTAACGTCATTGCCATTCAACATTCTGTTTCTCTCCTTTTTCTGTTTCTCGTTCTCTTGACTTATTTGCACTCGTTTTCCTGGTTTCTGTTTTCCTTTCTTTTGCTTTAATAGATGGAATTTCGTCATTACTGAGTTCTCCATCGTCATTACTAGGTTCTGCTTCATCATTACTAAGTTCTTCATCGTCATCACTAGGTTCTGCTTCATCATTATTAAATTCTTCTCCGTCAGCACTATATTCCCCTTTGTTATATTCCGATTCTTCTGAGACATCCTCCTCCTCATTCTGATTAGAATTTTCACTGTTGGAAAGCTATTGGAAAGAACTGTTTGCAGTACTTTGTTCTTAAAAGCTGTTATTGCAGTAATCTGGGATCTGTTTGTAAGATATGACTGAAGCAGTTTATTGCATGTACTCCGTACACCGTAATACTCTAGCTTGTCTAACAATATTGAGTAATCAATTGAAACGTGAATCTAATGTACATCACAATGTACGCTAGATCTGAATGGGATAACAGATATTTTTAATCTCTTTTTGATAACCGGTATTAAAATAATAGATTGTCCCCAAAATAAGTTCCCGGATTCTATAGATAGAAAAAAATTGAGATCATGTCTTTCAAAATAAAATACTTAAAGCTTTATATAAAACATTTTGATTTGTTTACTTTATCAGTTGAACAGAGTATTGATGAAACGAAGACAAAAAATATCAATGAAAATAATATGGTAAAAAACAACATGGAAATTTTGGAAAAACGATATCAACTTTGTATAGCAAAGCAGCGAGGAGGTCATTTGGAACCATTTTTATAATGTTAACATTTCTCGTTCACTTTGTTTCATTCTAAATATTATACCGGCATGTTTAGTAACATAATTTTTTTAAATAACTAAGTCAACATATAATGAATTGATGTTTTTATTCCTGAAGTAATGTCTACTAAGAGTTTTTCAAATAGAAAGAAACCTCGCATTTCACTTTGATTTAAAACAAAATGAAAATTTTCAATGATCGTTATATATTTCTCGGCCTACCACGACTTAATGGTAATAGAATATGAAAATTACTATCTTTGTAAAGTTTTTAAGATAAATACTATATGCTATGTATCATTAAAAAGTTCTCTTAGAGGCCTTTCAGATCATGTGAAAACATATAGGGTGTTCCATTTTAAAAAACAGAAGTTTAGTTCATATCGCTAGAATGAGACAATCAATTGTTTTTCTGGCATGGTTTCTGGAAAATACATGTAATTTCCTATAACTTTTATTTTTGGACCTTTTTACGTAACTCCAGAAATAACGAAGTTAAATTGGATTCTTATTTGCGTGACCACCTTGTACAGCTTAGATAATTGTTTTATTATTCAATAATTTATGAAAAGTGAAAATGTAATTTAAAAAAGTCAATAAACAACTGCACATGAAAATAAAACAATAAATTTTAAAAATTGTTAAATAGTTGATAAATTTACGAGTCGTAAGAACACCTTTAGAGAAATCACAATAAACACTGCATAAACAAAATTGAAAATTGAATTTTATAGCCCCTAGCAAAGTAAAAATTTTTGGTTTATAAAAATAAACTGTTAACAGAAAATTATGAATTAAACATTTGTGTATATACGATTAGGCTCCCTAAGTCTTAGGAAGTTAGATAACTTTTTCATGTACAGGGTGATTCAGAAAACATGATCACCCCTTTATTTCTCTAAATCAATTACACATGGCTAGTTGCGTTAAAACCTAGTTACGCCACTAGCTTCACAGACGCCAGTCTTGTGCAAATCAACCTTCCTTTTCAGTAAAGTTTTATCCACCGAATGCATTTTCCGAACTTCTGGGGCTACCGGGGGTTTACAGAAACACAGAAAAACACATCTTAACGTATAAAACGAGAACATATTAATATTTGTCAAAACTGTAAACGGTAATCGATAGAGCTCATCACGACGCTTTTAATAATATATATTTCAATATATATTGCTACTTGAAATTTTTGAGTTATTTCAATTTTACCGATTAAGAAATTACATATTTCCTCTTGAAACTTCGGCACTTTGAATAAAATCCAATATCCAGTGAACAACTAAAATTTGTAGGATTGTCGGGACCTAAGGATGCATCTCGCAATATTGTGAGGTAAAAAAATTGGGTCAAAATTTTGAGGCATCCCTATAATCAGAGTTTTAGTGAAAGAGTTTATCTAACATATGAAATGTGGCTCAATTGAAGTGGTAAATCTAT
Source organism: Rhamnusium bicolor (assembly GCA_029963845.1). Lineage (NCBI taxonomy): Eukaryota > Metazoa > Arthropoda > Insecta > Coleoptera > Cerambycidae > Rhamnusium > Rhamnusium bicolor. The sequence continues at coordinate 80,680 of JANEYF010001794.1, forward strand.
CGATTTTTACCGGAACTCGCCATCTGCAATTGATTTCGAGAAATAGGGAGGTGATCATATTTTTGAATCACCCTGTATATACACAATAAGTAAAAAATAAAGGATGTCGGAAGTAAATTTTCTGGTTTGATAAATTCGTTCACGGAATCTGCTTCTATGAGGTTGAACGAGTGAAATTTGCAGTTCTTTCTTCTTTCCGCATTGTTGACAGTGTCTAATCATGTTCATGGAGGTCCCGCTACACAATAATGACATTTTCTCTAAACAGTTTTTATGTCTATTCATTGTTCGTGAAAACCCACTGCACGTATGCGAAGATACCTCGACATTCTTCTTTAAGTAAAAAAAAAACGGTCTGATAAAACATTTTTTGTAATGCTTTATTGTAGGATGCTTTAAATGCAATGTTTTTATAACCATGCTATATCCACCAACATAACTACAAAAAGTTAATTAGTAAATATTATTTCAACGAATGAACGTAAATTACGACGTTTTCTTCTTACCTTTTGTTCTTTGGCATTCATTCTTATAATTTCTTGAATGTTTAGTGACTTATTGATATTACAACTTAGTGGGAAATAGGTCAATCAAAATAAAAAACTACTTTTTTAATTTGGTCGACGTTTGCTATATATTTATTAGCATCCTCAGGATTAGTTAAATTGTGTTTTTCTTGTTCATAATCAATAATAAATGAAACAAACAAAAGCTGATATGTAAACACATAAACGGTCTTTACTTTATCAACAAATTTGCTGTGTATCGTTGATAAGTATTTCGCGACAAATGTTGATTATTCTGTCTTAAAATGTCTTGATTTTCCGGATGTTTGATACACTTGATCTTTAAGATAGCCCCAAAATCAAAAATCAAGTGATGTGATATCAGGAAAACGAGCAGGCTAGCGAACTGGTTCATGCGTATCTATCCACCTTGGACCAAATATAGCATTTATCCGATTAACATTTACTCTTGCGTTATGTGGGGTTACCTCATCTTGTTGAAAATAAATTCTATTAAATTCTGCAAGGCCATCTAAAAAATTTTTAAGATCTTCAGTCAAGAGTTGATGCTATTTTCTTGGAGTTAGTGTGCCATCGATGAATAATGGTCCTATCAATCGATCGCCTAGAATACCGCACTAAATATTAACACTAAATCTTCGTTGGAAATTATTTGCGATAATAATTCTGGGATTTTCCTGATTCCCAATATCGGTGGATGTTTCTATTAAAAATGCCATTATTGCTAAACGTGCATTCATCAGACCAAATTATTTTCCCATAAAAAATACGATCTTGTTGAATCGTGTTTAAATAAAAACGGCAAAATTGCTCCTTCGACCACGATCATTTTCCTCCAATGCTTGCACTTTTTTGAGATGGGGTTTGAATTTGTGTCTTTTCATTATTTTATGTACAGTAGCTTTTGATGCATTAATATTATTGGTAATTTCACGAGTAGAGGTACTGAGATTTTCCTACACACTAAGAAGAACATTTAATTCTACATTTTGGTTAAATTGATATTCCTCTCGTTTGGGTTTCTTAAAAGCACCATAGTTTCTCAAATTCTGTTCTAGTCTTCCGAATTTACGGCTCGGAACTTCTCTATTCGGAAAGTGAATCAGGTAAGACGCGTGGCTTGGTTCCTATTTTTATTGCATTCGAAGTATACTTGCAACATGTCGGTCAGTTCATTGTTATTCATAGTTATTTTATTTATTATTTCACAAAAAACAAATTATAAGCAACAACTATTTACAACACTAAAGGCTTAACTGACATTTGTCGCTTTGTTGATTTCATTGTTTTCCATGGCACACTTGGTAATACTAGATTAATGATATTTTGCATCGGTTTGTTGATTTGATTGTTTTCCTTGGCACACTGGGTAATTTTATTAGGAGCCCAAATTATTATTGATAACCACTTACTTACTTTTTCCAACTAGCATTGCACGAAAATCAAGTTGTGATCATCGTTGAATTCAGAAAAAAATATACAAATATACTTGAATATTTTGTGACTGTATATATCCTTAAGTTCAGTTGGTACAATATCATAGTCTCGGGGCAAGGTAAGTAAAATTTTTATGTCCTACAGTTTTTTTGGCTTTTGGTTTTTGACAACTATTTAGTTTATATCTTGTTTCATATGAATAAATAATATTTTCAATACTAATTTTATTTACATGTATATAAGTACATTTCAGCAAAAAACTTGCCGAATATCGAGTATTTTATTTTCATTTAATCACTTGGGTAAATTTTTTTGTAAATCACAGCACTCTACATCAAAAAATTAAAATGTTCGTTAAAAAAAGAAATAAATAAAAAAATCAAAGAACAATGGATATTGTTATATTCTCACCATAGATTCCAAAAATGTAAAAATACCTATACAGGGTGTTTCATTTAAAATAAGAAAGTTGGGTTAACTTTAGGCGAAACCAGAAATGCATAAACATTGAAAATACTGTCTTCTAATGCAATTTTATGTGTATAACAATATAATAAAAATTGATCAATTTATTTCTATAAACAATGAAAATAAAAGGCGTGACCAGTTTTCACATACACCCGGTATAGCGTAAATAAAAGATTTTATTTTCTTTCAAAAATTTGTCGATATGATCCGCCATTTTGTATTTCATGACATTTATAAAAAGTCAACACTTCTATAACTCGTGCAATAATGGCAGTTACTTAGACTAAATGTATACACCCCGGACTATGGATAGATTGGGGTGAAATATTTTACCACCTTTTAAACCAAAAATAAAATATTTTGTTTTATTTACTTTTTAATTCAATTTCAAAAAAAAATTATCCGTTTGCCTATTTTTCATTTTTTTCAAAAGATGCGACACATTCAAGAACGGCAAAATCGAATGCCTTGTATATAAAAGAACAAGAATCGACAAATGCGCCGTTTGAGCGATGTCAGATCGATAGAATAAAGACGGTGCAGGATTGGCTGAAGAAAATCAATGGCGTTGGGCCACCGATATTATCGATTTTCTTTCCAGCCTTAGCAAAACGGCAGCTGCATCCCTCTGCCTGTTTATTGTTACTTCCGCAACGTCTACGTGTAGCAAACTGTTGTGCCTCTTCAAAAGTTGAATATTTTAAGGTAATACAATGTTATTCTTTATAGATGTGTTTGAAATAAGAATGTTTTGTTATTTTGTCATGTTGTGTATTTAAAATATAGAACGCGGTAAAAATCTATCTATATTAACGAAGATGGATCGTGGCGGCGGGAACAAAGTGAACTAACTACATAGTGCAGAGGGATCAGTGTTATTGGAATATTGAACGAATGGATGGTTGTAAAAATATACGACGCCCGTTCGTTTATTGATTAGGCAGTTACAGTGATAAATGATTACTATTAATAAATCTAAGTTATTGTTTGACATGCATTTGTATTTATATATACATAGGTATTCAATTTGTTAGCGCGAAAATGAATATCCCTTTATGTTGAAATGTGGTAAGTTAAGCAAGTAAAACTATAATAGTTAACGATTGCAACGTTCTGTGTTTATACAGGATGCGCATAATCCTGATGTTGCAAACTATTTTAATGTTTCACAATACGCTTAAAGGTGGATTTATGCACACTTTTATCATTTAAGATTTAACATTTAGCATTTAAATGGGAGATTTAAGAATGCCGAAACGCATTTTGCATAATTTATTTATAACTTATCATTTAAGAAGCATCGAATCAAATTTAAGGTTTCTGCTCCTGCCCAGATGATGAAAACTAATAAATAATTTGGTTTAGGGATTTGTAAACCTAACCTTACATGTTTATGCATGCACAGTACGATTTTCATTTAACATTTAATCTAAAGCTTAAAGTTGGCCAACTCTTAATTGTAAACTGCTAAGTGATAAATGTGCTGCATAAATTGGTTCATTACGTTATGAAACTTTAACTCATAAATGTTAAATCTTAAATGATAAATGTTAAATATACCTGCATAAATCCACCTTAAATTTTTCTAAAGTTTCACCTACTGTAACTCTACATTTTTCTCAGAAATATAGGATTTTATATACGAAAGTAACGTGACATCATAAAATCTGTAAATACTTATTGTTAAGCTACCTATGGTCATAACCCTACCAAACTTCACTCAGATAAATATCTGACCTGTTTTTATACAGGGTGTTATAAAGAATGGGATATAGAGTAACTTGAGATTCTTTGGCATAAAATATGAAGATTTAACCAAACGTGTTTAAGTAAAATGTGCTCTGTTAATGAGGTTGCTGAAACAATTTTCTTAATGATTTTTTTTGATGCAACTCAAAAACTACATCATCATAATATCATATTAACTTTGACCTAATTTATACAGGTCGTCCAATACATTAAATGATAAACATGTGAACTATTTTTTTAAATTTTTAATTAAAACAAAAGTTTCATATCGATATGTAGTAACTTATTTGGAAGTTCAAAAGTCCGTTATTATTAAAAATAACTACATGTACTAAATTTTCGCAGAGTATACTTTACGAATTTAACACTGGTGTAGTTTTCCACGAAACACCAAAACACCATATATTGCACTCGCGGACGTTTCGCCAACCAAGTTGGCATCATTTGGAGATGATTAAAATTGTTTTAATAATCTCCAGATGATGCCAACTTGGTTGGCGAAACGCGCGTCGAGTGCAGTCGGTGCTTTGGTGTTTCGTAGAAAACTACGTCAGTGTTATCTTCACAACGAAGGTTTCAACCCACTTCAGGTTACGAATTTAGAAAAATGTGCAACGTGTTCCATTTGAAATAACAAAATTTTTCTATACCTGAAAATTGGCAATTTTGTTTCCGATATATCTGGTTGTTACAACAATATGAAAACTTACATTCCACAAAATTTTGTGAAAACCGCACCTCGATAACTTTTTTCGTTCCAGAATTATTCAATATCAAAATGGGTCAAAAATTAAACTACCACCACCGTGTATTATTAGACAAATTAACTACAACTGCATAAAATAGTTGGCCTAATTTTAATTGAATTGTTTTCTTTTAAAATCATATACAGGTTGGGGCAATAGTGCGTCCGACTTCGATATCTTGAGTTCTATGACAGCTACAAGGTGAGCCAAGGTCAAGTCTTTTTAAATAAAATGCTATGTATATCAGAATATTTGTTGAAACCTCTTGGTGGCCTCCTCTCACTCCTGTGTTATTCTTGACTTTCTCCCAACCACTTGGATGTAATGATTTTTTTTTTGTTAAAATTATACCATTTACCATTATATTAAAAATATCACTACAATCACAACTATCGATTTTAAGAAAAATATGTTAGTACCAGTTATGAGACATCTGTGTGATGACCCTCAGCCATTTTCACTTCCGAAAAGTATGGTCAAAAGGATTTTTAAATTTACAACTTTTTGAACTGAATTTTCTAAATATTTTCAAATGGAACACCCTGTATATTTTTGGCCGATGTGATGTAGGGTTGAAAAACGAACATTTTTCGTACGTACATTCCTATGGCTATTTGTGACCATTTTGAATTTATTGAACAATAACTGCAAAATTCAGTAATAAAAATTAAAATTTGAGGTTTTTTTTCAAATAATTCATTCAAGAGAAGGTATTATAATAAGCGTGTTACATGACGCCCATAAAAACTTCACACCAACAACAATCCAAAATTTGATGGAAAGGATAATAAATGCAATTTTATGAACAGTAGAAACCTCATTCCAAAGACGCATAGAAATGTGTGTCAATCAAAATGGGCAACATGTGGAGCACTTTTTTATAATATCTTCTCTTGAATTACAAAAAAAAGAAAATTATTTTTAATTTTTATTGCTGAATTTTGCAGTTATTGTTCAATAAATCGAAAATGGTTACAAATAGCCATAGGGATGTACATATAAAAACTGTTCGTTTTTCAATTCTACATCACATCGTCCAAAAATATACAGGGTGTTTCATTTTAAAAAAATTGAGAAAATTAAGTCAAATAGTTGTAAATTTAAAAATTATTTTTGGCCACCCTGTATACATTTAGGAAGTAAAAAGGGCTGAGTGTCATCACATAGATGTGTCTTAACTAGTACTAACATATTTTTTTCTTAAAAATCGATAATTGTAACTGTAGTGATTTTTCAAATTTACATGTGTAAATGACATAATTTCAACAAAAAAAAAATCATTACATCCAAGTGGTTGGGAAAACGTCAATAATAATACAGGAGTGGAAGGAGGCCACAAAGAGGTTTCAAAAAAATGTTCTGATATACATGGCATTCCATTTAAAAAATGTTAGTTGACCCTGTAGAATCATCTTGGCTCACCCTGTATAATCGAAACTAATTTCCGGTTATAGACTTTTTTGTCTAGTTTATATTTTTAAATCAAGTTTTTAGCTATCATAATAGAACTCGACATATCGAAGTCGGACGCACTATTGCCCCACCCTGTATATGTAAAAACATGTGAAAGCACATTAAAAAAATATATAAGAATGATAATAAGGTTTTTCAGAATTAACTGGACAAATTTTAAACCTGAATTCAGAACCTCAAAATAAGAAAATAGTTTCCTATGAAGGTATGTCCAGAAACGCCTCGTTAAAGATAGAGGCTACAATAATTAGGTTTTTAATTTCTTTCTTAAATTTGGAAAAAAATAAAAAATATAATTATGGTAGTTATTTTCTACTGATAAGAATACTTCTGAAAAATACTTTTCAATTATCCCTTATCGGTAAAAGGACTGAAATCAGCAACCCATTTTATTTTTTTTCGAACTTTTTTAAAGAACCTGAATTTTATCATATAAAGATGTGGGCAATAAAGAAACTCTTTTGTCTCTTTTATATTTTTCATTGAACTGATAGTTTTTGAACAAAAAAATAAAATGGTCTCGTTTCACACGGTTATTTGGGAAATTGCATTACATATTTGTGTGGACCGAGAATATTTTATTTTTTTATTTAAAAACTGTTAGTTCGATGGAAAAAATAAAAGACAAAAGAGTGTCTAAATGAATGAAGCTTTCCAAGATATTTTTTTTATGATAAAATTCGGGTCCGACAAAAAAAGGTCGAATAAAAAAAAATAAAATTGAAGTTCTAAAAAAATCTAATATGGGGGTTGCCGATTTCACCAATTTTGCCGATAAGGAATGATTAAAAAAAATATCATTTAAAAACGTTCCTACTAGTAGAAAATTACTACCAAAATTTACTTTTTTGTCTTTTTCGAAATTTAAAAAAAAAATTTGTATAGCCTCAATCTTTGGAGGGGTGTAACTCTTTAACGAAGTGTTTCCAGACATACATATAATTTTTTTCTTATTTTGATGTCCTGATTTTCAGTTTCTCCAATTAATCCTGAAACACCCAGTATAATGTAATTTAAATTTTATTTGTATTCACCTAAGAGTTATCTTTATAACTACAAGTAATTACTAACTACTATTTAATATTACTGATATAGTCACACAAATCCATTCTGGAATGCCTTGGCCATTACAAATATAAAATAAAATTATGGGGCATGGCATTGCCACTTGCCATTTTAGCCTTTTCTGATTCCGTAATTTGACCCTTCATCTGCCACCAGGGGCGTGCGGTGAGTTTTGATACAGGGGAAGCAGTTTGTGATATAGAGTGATGGGTAGCGCGAGGCTCCGAGCGAAGCGAGGCAAAAAATTATTTTAAGAAAGGGACGTGGCTTCCGTATACTCATTTTAAAACAAATGTCGAAAGCTGCAAAGTTATGACATCTAGAAAAAAGTACACTTGTAGGACCGCCACTCCTCAATAAACATAAAACATAAAAACACCACAAAAATTAGACAACCCCCGATTCCAAAGCCGAAGCTGCACGGGCGAGGGTTACACTTATGAAAAAAACGCAGACACACAACCATATCCACCGACATTGCCAGCGCCGGTGGCGAGGATTGAACCCGCAGCGAAATAGAGTTTGTTAAGTAGTTAACATGCACATACCTACCTATTTACAATGTAGTTTAATCCGCCTCTCCTTTTTTGCGATGTCGGAAATAACTTCGTCGTAAAAGTTTGAATTTTTTGACATCTTCACAAAGTCACTTTCTATTGTTAACAGGGACAATTTTGAAAGCCACTGGTTAAATTTCTTGAAAAAAGTTTTTATTCTCGTGTCCGTTTTGATAATTTTGAAAAAAAAGGCAGCCATTCCACTAATACTTGAAAAAAACACTTTGCACTCTTTAAGACACGCTGCAGATTGAGCTAGAACTAAATTTAATCGATGCGCAAAACAATGTACAAATATTGCATTCTGAAAAGTCTCTTTTACTTTGGCCTGCAGGCCCCCCAATTCACCAGCCATTACAGCGGCCCCATCATAACTTTGGGCGATAAGTTTGGCACCACACTGTAGATCATCGACTATCTGACAAACTATAGTATATAAAGCTGCGGCCGTTCATGGCGTTGCTACGTCTAAAAATCCTAAAAAGCGCTCTTGGAATTTCCCATTTGGATTTACGTAGCGTACTACGATTGACAACTGACTAATATTCGTAATATCGGTTGTTTCATTTAACATAACTGCAACAAAAGGAGCTTTTTTTATTTCTTGCTTGATCTTTTCTAAAACAATATTGCTTATCGACTGAATCAAATCATTTTGAATATGATTTGATGTACCGCGAAATATCGTGGAATGTTCCAGATGGTTACTTAAAATTGTATCGTATTTTGCTAATAAATCAACTAAATTGATAAAATTGCCCCTATTAGCAACGCTTCGAGATTCAGTATGACCTCTAAAACTAAGTTCATTTTCGCCGAGAAAACAAACAATATCAATAAGTCCTTTTAACACTTTCTTTCAACTGCTGATCTAATGAATGCTCAATTCGTGATTTTCCAAATGTTTATTCTTTTAGCACCGCTCCCAAATGAGTTTCACACTTACCATGCCTTTTTGTCACTTTGTGAATGTTGTTTAAATCTGAAAAGCCATTTTTATTCCAAACACCTTTTTCATTTGTGAACAGTACACATGGCCAACAAAACAATTTACACAAATTTTCACAACCCCTTAACTACTGATTAGCACTGTACACTTCAATATTAAAGTACCTATAGCATGATTTAACTTTCGTTTTTTAAGAATTTTAAATCAGGTGTTGGTTTCCATTTCTAATAATATCCAGTTTATCTTGAAACGAATATGTTGAAAATCCCCTTTTCAACAAATTGCACACCACACAAACGCAAATAATATTTTCCACAGTGCTAGAACCAGCTTCCAAATTTAATAAGTAATTCTAAATCTGCGTACACGCGCACTAATATTCAACGTTTTAAAAATCACTTGTCGCCGCACCACAGGTTTAGAAACACCAAAAAAGTTTTTACAAATATAGCACAAAAGCTGAGAATAATACTAGGAAGATTAATATTAAGTATAATATTAAAATCGATATTAAAATCGAGATTAAAATCTATAAAATAAAACGTATTACGATGCTATACAGCTCAGATATCAAGATTATGAAGTGGGATGGGATGCATTTCAATAAGTTACCTACTTACCAGAGACAGTTGTCTCTGCTTACATATATCGAAGTTGCGCGAGTTCGCATTGGCTCGATTAATCGAGTGCGTCATCGTTACGGTTTTATCGTGCAACATTATCTCAGCTGCATAAAAGCAGGGCCGTATCTATTGAAATTGGGTAAAAGTAAATTTTAATGATTAATATATGTGATAAATAATAATTAGGTTCTATTTATGTGTTTTTTTAAATAATCCCAGGAGAAGCACTGCTTCCCTTGCTTCCATGGACCGACCGCCACTGTCTGCCACACATTGGTCCCAATCCTAAAAATGCTTGTCAAAATTCATAGACACAAAGCACTAGCCATGCGAGCTTGATATAAAATATATTTTTTTAAATCTACATTGCCAAAAAACTATTTTAAAATTGAAAATTCTAACTAAAGCCATTAAATTTGAGGTCAGTGTTGTGGAAAAGAAAATCGATTCAAAATTTAATTTTGAAATACCAACTTAATTTACCAACCAATTCGATTAGAAAGCCTATACATGTTCCCAATATTAAAATTTAAGTAAGATATTATTTTACTGACCTAATATATACACTATTGGACTCGTTTCCATGTAAAACCTGCATTTAATGAAGCAAACAGTGATAGACAAATAGAAAACTTTTAGACGACAAAGACAGTTGCTTTATGCTGCTGGTTGCTAGTTGAGCAGAGCAACGAGAATGAATATTATTTATTGTGGCGTTATGGTCCCCGACTGCAAGCAGTATACAATCAACTCCCCTTCCGCATATTTAAACTCTATTCTCTTACTTTTTATCCCATTAAACGCAGATTTTACAATGAAATTGAGTCAAATGGTGTAAAATACATTTGCATTAAAGTTTTTAAGCGCCTCTTTTTTTATTAAGTTTTACGTAGGTACTGGATTTTTTTTCAAATAAAACAAAACTCATGTCTTCGTATTTTTTTCTTCTATATTTATTTACTTCATGTCGCCTAAAAATCTCTCGGCTATTAAGTTTTTAAATTAAAAATTTAATATTTATTAAGAAAACATTACTTAAAGAATAATGTTTATGAATCCTACAACATGGCTAACCATATTCAATCAGAAATTATTTTCTTAAATATGACCGTTGGAATTTTTAAAAAATGCACCATATTCACAATTTGCCTGTTAAGAGGAAGCAATGCCCCGATTCGAGTATTATATGATATACTCGTATAAATACAACGAGTGGAATATTGATTTCTGATAATCTTATATTGATGCACGAAGCATATCAAATATTAGAAATGGAAAAAATCCAATTATTTTTTTTATACTATCATTTTCGAAATAGTCGGAAAACTCACTCTTTGCTGCATGGAAAATCAAATTAGTAAAAAATATATTTACCTGCCTTTTTATCCAATTACAATTTTATAAAATTATGATTTATATGTATTTTTTATTATAGAATATTACACCTCGTATCTTGTATTATACTACTTAAACTGTTCTTGTAATGAATTTATTTATTTATTTATTTTGATATTTTAAATCGTATAGAAACATGTTTAATAAATAATCAGGCAATGCTATTGATTTTCTTATTCATTTAAATTATCAGCTTTATAATTATGGCTATATATTCTCGGCAAATAGGATTAAAATCCAGGCGACGCGTCGCGATCGCGTCGCAGGCCCCCAGAAAGCTGATTATCGCCGTGTTAAATAATTAATTTTATTTATACTGTAAGATAAAAGGGGTAAACCACCCTAAATTAAATAATAAAACCCCGAATTTAACACAAGAATATATTAATAAAAATATACTGCACTATACAATGGTTCGCTATTGAATACCATTCATATCTTACTCCTTTATTGTTTATAAAATATTGTTTATGCTATAAGCACGCACTCGGCGCCCGCTAAGTCAATCTGGGGACCGGCGTATTGGGAATCCTTGACCCTGAGTCTAACATTCGGCCATCCTGGAATGCAGACTGTCCTCAGACTGATCAGCATCGTCTGTAAATCAATAAAATCTATTAGATATCGGTAGCTATTTATTATGATTGTTTTTGTATATCAAATATAGTCGTCATCTCGCTCAAAGCGAGCCTGATATCTGGCATACAAATGTTAGTGTTTTCGTGTAGCACGTCAAATGTAACCGCCGTTTCATTCATATTGAAACCGACATTCGAAATGCCACATCTACCCTGCTTGGTTTAGCCTTTGGTAGGTCTAGTATATCAAATGTAGTCACCATCTCACTTATAGTGAGCCTGACATCTGAGATACTGTCCCAACCTACTCTAATTTATGGCAGGTCTGGTATATCAAATGTAATCACCATCTCACTTATAGTGAGCCTGACATCTGAGATACAGTCCCAACCTACTCTAATTTATGGCAGGTCTGGTATATCAAATGTAATCACCATCTCACTTATAGTGAGCCTGACATCTGAGATACAGTCCCAACCTACTCTAATTTATGGCAGGTCTGGTATATCAAATGTAATCACCATCTCACTTATAGTGAGCCTGACATTTGAAATACAATCCCAACCTACTCTAATTTATGGCAGGTCTGGTATATCAAATGTAATCACCATCTCACTTATAGTGAGCCTGACATTTGAAATACAATCCCAACCTACTCTAATTTATGGCAGGTCTGGTATATCAAATGTAATCACCATCTCACTTATAGTGAGCCTGACATTTGAAATACAATCCCAACCTACTCTAATTTATGGCAGGTCTGGTATATCAAATGTAATCACCATCTCACTTATAGTGAGCCTGACATTTGAAATACAATCCCAACCTACTCTAATTTACTCATTTACCTTTCAGAACAATCCACGGCTTCATTTTATCAACTGCCACAACTGTGTTCCTGGATTTTCTGACATTTTCTCTTAGATCTTGTACTTCGTAACGATCGTTGTACAAAACTTTCTTTACCCTAAAAGGGCCCTTAAATTTCGAAACCAACTTTTTACTATTGCCAGTGTTCTGTCGGTTTGTCCTCATAACAAGTACCACATCTCCTACCTGATACTTCTTAGCTAGTGCCCTAGTCTTGTCAAAACGTAACTTCTGTAACTTTTGGTCTTCGGTGATCCTTGCGAGAACCTCTGACCTCAAAGCAGGTAAATCAATTCGTTCTAGGTCAGTCTGGATCTGGCTCAGAATTTTTGCCTCGGACATATGTTTGGGAGTATACCCAGCCAATATTTCTATGGGACTAGCATTCGTCGCCTTGTTAAAGGTACAATTGATGGCACTTTGCACCTTTTTAACAAATTCATCCCATTTGTCTTCAGGGTGACCAGCAACAGTTGTAGCCAATGCATTCAAAATCGTTCGATTGTACCTTTCACATTGGCCGTTTGCACGTGGTGTAGCCACTGCGTTTAACACATGTTTAATGCCGTAATTCTCACAGAATAATTGAAAATTCTTTGCAGTGAATGCCGATCCTCGATCCGTTATAATACGGCTCGGCGCTCCAAAAAGGTACATCATATCTTGCATTACTTTAACTACATATTTTGCCTTTGTATCTTTCACGGGTTCTACCACCACAAATTTAGTGAAAGCGTCGACAACGACCAGCAAGTACTTATTATTCTTTTTGCTTGTTACAAAAGGGCCTAGATGGTCCACATGAAGTGTGTGGAAAGGGACAGGTGTCTTCTCAATCGGATGTAACATTCCTTGTTTCTTTCCTGAATTATGTTTATAGTACAAACACTGCAAACACGACTTTATATATTTACTGACAAAACGTCTCATGTTAGCAAACCAATAATTCACTCGCATCTTCTTAAGAGTTTTTTCCAGAGCAAAATGTCCCATATCATCGTGATATAGCTTACAAATCTGCCATCTGCAACCTCTAGGTACTACCCAGGCTAATTTACCATTTTCCAATTTTCGGTAAACTTTTCCACCCTGCAGTTTATAATTTTCATAGTACTGTTTAAACTCGGCCTTTTTCCTTTCTTGCAAAATACCTGCGATTCTGCTCAACTGTTCATCTTGCATTTGCGCGGCTAATAACCAATCCGCCTGTGTTACGTCAATCTGATACACTTCAAGAGATACTGGGTTTCTACTAAGGGCATCAACATGACTCATATTGTGACCGGGGCGGTATTTTACTGAGAAATTAAATTCCTGCACTTCTAACCACCATCTCGCTACACGTGGAACTAGGTCTCTTTTGGTTAGTGTCGTGCGAAGTGCATTACAGTCGGTAAACACCGTAAACTCAATACCCAGTAGATAATTTCTGAAATGGCGTAAGGACATGACTACGGCTAATGTCTCCAATTCATAAGAATGGAGGCGACTTTGTTCTGGTGTAGTTTTCTTACTATAATAACCTACAACATGTCTTTTACCGCGATCAAACTGTACCAACATAGAGCCAAAACCTACCGCGCTAGCATCAGTATGTAATTCGGTTGTCAGTGCCGGGTCAAAGATTGCTAGTATCGGACGTTCGGTCAACATTTTTTTTATTTGTTTCACTGCGTTGTGTTGTTCGTCAGACCAAGCCCACGGCGCCCCCTTCTTTAATAACCTAGTCAACGGTTCAACAATATTCGCGTAACGGTTTATAAATTTGCGGAAAAATCCAGATAATCCCAAAAATTGACGAACTTCCCTAACATTCTCAGGTTCTTTCATTTGCAACACCGCAGCTGTTTTTCGCTTACCAGGACGTACGCCTTCTGCACTAATTTCTCTACCTAAATAATCAATTTTTGACGCAAAGAAACTGCATTTGCTTGGTTTCAGTGTTAAACGATTTTTGCGTAACGCATCTAGAACCATCTGTACTCTTTCCAACCCTTGTTCAAAACTGTTACACGGAATTAAAATATCGTCCATGTACGGTAGTGCAATGTGATGTCGTAAGTCTCCAAGGACATTGTTAACTAGTCTTTGAAAAACCGCAGGACTATTGGCCAAGCCGAATGGCATTCTCAAAAACTCGTAATGCGATTGAGGTGTCACAAAAGCCGTCTTTTCAATTGAATCAGCTGCCATAGGCACCTGATAAAATCCTGAGGCTAAATCTAAACTAATAAAATATTTGTTGCCACCCAACTTGTCCAACTGATCCTCTATCAGGGGCAGAGGGTATTTATCTTTTATGGTTACAGCATTTAATTTACGATAATCCACACACATCCTGTAATCGCCCGTCTTTTTCTTTACAAGAAGTATGGGACTAGCATAAGGAGAGTGTGACTCTCTTATTATGTTATTTTCTAAGAGTTCTTTAATTAACCCGTTCAATATTTCCTTTTCGCTTATCGACATCCGATATGGTCGATAAACAACAGGATCACTTGTTGTGCATTTTATGTGCATTTCCACAGCATTCGTTTTTCCTAAATCACGCATTGAAAAAGATATGCAATCTCGATAACGCGTCAATAGATCAATTAATATATCTTTTTGTAACTTATTTAAACTCCCTGTGTCAAAGCTTTCAAAATTTAAACCTTCTATCGAATTACATTCAAATATCTTTGTATAGTCAGGCATGGGAGGGAGTGTTCGCAAAATTAGTTTATTCTTATATTTTAAAAAGATAACGTGAGGTTGGTTTAAATAGTCAGTACCGATCAAAAGGTCGTACTTGAGGTCTTGATCGTTTACTACAATAATATTCACTTCAGCAACGACACTTTCTATTTGTACGTAAGCTCGCGTTCCTATCCTGCTAATTACGGTATTTCCCGCAAATGACCTAAGAATTGTGTCAGGCCGTTCTATCAGGTGTAACTTTAAATCACGGGCTACTGAAAATTTCATTAACGTACAAGTACTTCCTGTATCAATTAAACATTTGAGCTTCCTCGTATTTATTGAAGCAGTTTTAACATAAATATTTTCTTCTCGGTAAATACAATTAACTTCATTTTTACGTAACGAGCGGTTACGATTTTGGAACCTGCAAGCATCCTTTTTATGCCCGAATAAATTGCATTTCTCACATTTTATAATGGGTTTATTACAATATCTAACTCGGTGATTTTCTCCGCAATTATAACATGACACCGACTTAGTTGTTTGTTTGGTCTGCAACTTGAAATTTGATGTTTTAAAAGATCGGTTTAATGAGTCATGCTGTGCTCGCGAAACCCGCTGTTGTAATCGTAAATTCGAAGTCCCATCGTTGTTTATATTTGTAACACCGACGTGATTCAGATAAGCTACCAGGTGGCCTATGGAATTAAATCCGCCTGCTCTAGCCGACAATCGAATATTTACGTCGCTAATGCCCTCGATCACACCATCCACGATAAAATGTTCAGGGATTTCCAAACCTAAACTTCGCAGCTTTGAAATCTTTTCGAAACAATAGTCACTTAAACTTTGACCTTGTGACGACTTATAATTTGCTGCTTCACTCAATAACTTCCCAAAGCAAATATCGGACGGAAAAGTTTCTATCAATAGCTTTTTCATATCACACCATGACAAACATGACTTATTTAACGAATCATACCACTTGCGTGCATTGCCTCTTAGTCTGTTTGTCACTAACCGAACGACTGTATGGTCATTCCAGTTATAATATTTGGTTAGCTCTTCTATCTTGGTTACCCAAGAAATCGTAGGTTGCCCCTGCGGGCCTGGGTCGAATTCAGGTATTAATGTTTCATCAATAACAGACGAAGATGCAAAGTGCAAAGGTGGAGTATAAGAACGGGTAGTACTTACAGTTTGGCGTTCTCTATTTACCCTCTTTGTTTTACTTTTCTTTCTCCGCACCCTTAGATCTTCGTCTGTCGACTTTGAAGTACTACTGGAAGATGAGGGAGAGCGACGTCTGCTCTTTTTGCTTTTCTTTCCCATTGTATGCTGCCTCAGTTTCTTAACACCCTTTCTTTTGACACTGTTTATTTAACACCTGTTTTTTTTTTAATTAACGTGTGTTCATCCCACTTCTGAATTGTAAGATAAAAAGGGGTAAACCACCCTAAATTAAATAATAAAACCCCGAATTTAACACAAGAATATATTAATAAAAATATACTGCACTATACAATGGTTCGCTATTGAATACCATTCATATCTTACTCCTTTATTGTTTATAAAATATTGTTTATGCTATAAGCACGCACTCGGCGCCCGCTAAGTCAATCTGGGGACCGGCGTATTGGGAATCCTTGACCCTGAGTCTAACAATACTTCATGCAAATAAACTGCTGGCCAAATGAAACTAATAATGTAATTTGCTTGTGTAACTTTGAAGAATATCATCAAAGCGATAGGAGGTATCTAGATGCGGTCTTGAAGATTTTTTTTGCAATTAGAAGACGTCTACCTCGTCGAACTACAACACATACCTACCAAATAAAAAAAAATAAAACCAGCCCATATAATGAAATTAAAATAGAAAGTTTATATTAGGTAAGAAAACACTTTTTTAGATGTGTATTCTGTCACTAATCTAATTTAAAACTTATGTAAAACCATTATTTTTAGCTTTTAACCTTTGAAAAAGTCCGAAAACTCGGACGAAACGTAGGATAAATAATTGTCCATATACCTGGCTGGAAGTCCTCTAAAAATAAAAATAGGAAATAAAGTTTTTTCTGTTTTTTATTGAAGAAATAAGTTCTACTTTAACAGCCAACAACTTGTAAAATATCATCTGTAAAAAACCGGTTTTTATTTGTCATATTAGGATGATCTTAATGGGAAAAAACAGATTTGGGTGTTTTTTGATATCTCTGATATTTCTGGATAAATTTTTTTTCTGAAAATGATTCACACGGTTACACATTGACCAATCATTACTCTCCAGTGAGCAGTTGAAACAAAGGTTTTTTACTCGAATTTGATTCAGCCAGGATGCGATTTGCACTTTGCAAATTCGTTTCAACGAAATGAAGTGTTAGCTATCACTATTGGCAAATTTGTGGAAATTGGTATAATGACAAAGTTTATTTGGCAAGAAAAATAACAGAAATCATGTTAATAAAAATTAAGTTTCCATTAATAGTTTGAGTCACCCGGTATAAATACTCATAAAATTTCTACTATAAGCACCATGTACGAGTGAAATTAAGAATTCAAAATTTCCGAAATTTTAAAGCTGTTATTTTTTCTTCAATTTTCAGTTATATACAAAAGTATCTTCAATAATAATGGAGCTAACGTAAAATTTAAAAAACCGTTTCGGCAATTTTCCCCAACATTTCCGAACGTACCATTACCACTTAAAAACAAGGCTTCGGTGCTACGGTGTGACGTCACAACTGCTAGTCTCAGCAAAGCCCGCGTAATTTGCCGTGGGTACTGTAAAAACGAATAATAAACAGCGCTAAATTATTTGTCGCATTTAGTAAGGGCTTTCCTGTAAAAACGGGGTTGCCAGTCGTGAATTGAGTCCTTACATCGCACCCAATTAGTTTCTTCTTCCTATAATGTAAATATAGAGACCATTTCTACTACTTTTCGCGAGGAAATAACAAACCTCCGAGACTTAAATTTATAATGAGACTATATTTATGACTATAATTATGACAACGGCATAAGACAGTTGGTCCTGGAGTATATATTAATTTAAATATTGTGACTTTATCCTTATCATGAATATTATATGTACTTCCGAAATTGGCAATGTGTTTACAATATTGATAAATTCTTCTTAATTTTTATGGCTGATAGAATTTTGCAGACAAAAATAGTCTTTTTCACTTTTCTGAATGGCTTGAACAAATCCAGTTTATTCAATTACCCGATGAATGAATCGCACATATTTTAATGCATTTTGAAAGTGTAAATCCTGTTCTTGGAACAGCAGAAATCCATTTTTTACACAAACCTTCATCATTCGGAAAAGAAAGCACGCACTTTCTTTCCAATTGACATAATTTACAACCCGATACACTGCATATATACGGCATGTTTCCAAATTTCAATTTGACAATTCAATTTTAAAAAAATACTAGTTATAGCGTGACACCTCTCGGAAAAACAAATAATAAGCTAGGATGTACCTAATCCATATATAACACGTGCAAATAACTGAACTGCGGGGTAGATTCTGGCCCAACGGGTGTGACGTAAGCAGGTGCGTTCGGATAAGCACTGAAGCCTTGTTTTTAGATGGTAATCAAAGTACTTGAAATTTGTTAAATTCGTATTTGTTTTCATTCGGCAGAGCACTGAACAGGTAACTCCATAAAATCATAAGTAGGTCGTTAATTTTCCACTCTTGAATAATGTTGATTACTACATTTTAAATTGCGAGTATCGTGAGGTGGTTAAAGGCGTGTCTGCTGAATCGAAATAGAATAAAAAAACCTTTGTTTCAACTGCTCAGTGAAGAGTGATAGGTCAATGTCTAAAAGGGTGACTCATTTTCAGAAAAAAAATTGCATCTCTACAAATATCAGAGATATCACAAAACATCCAATATCGTTTCTTCCAATTTACCATAAATCATCCTAATAATATGACATATAAAAATATTCAACTGTTTTTTTTACATTTACGAAATTTTGAAAAATTGCAAGGGTTTTATTATGTGTGCACCCTATATAC